>MJUT01004116.1:15124-33371 GCA_002080005.1 Gigantidas platifrons | reverse complement strand
GATAACTTTAGTAAACATGGATAAATTTGAATAATTTTTGTGTGTGGCTTGTAAATATCATTATCTTGGATGGGTTCTTACATGGAAATATTTGAAGCAAGGGTTTTGGAGGAAAATCTTAGTTTTTGGTTGAAAAATCACCAATTTGAGAATTATGTCTTGTTTATGTGATAACTTTAGTAAACATGGATAGATTTGAATAATCTTTGCATGTGACTTGTAAGTATGTTATACATTAAGACTGCAAGGCTGCTTTCTATAAATATATAAAACTAAATATTATGCAAGTGCGGGGGGATACGTCGCGCATTCATGCACTAGGTGGTTCTTTTATTTTGTGTTGAAAAAATACACCTTTCAAGGTTTAACAAATACAGTTTGATTGAAATAGTAGCAAATTCTTCTGGCCTGGCTATAAATACAATGTAATCTGTCTAATCCGACACAACAATGGACCAGGGAAATGTATCAGATTGTAGAAGATTTCAGAATACTCAGGTTTTATTTTTTGTTAACAGAAATACTTTGGGACCACAAATTTTTGTTGAATGTCCCAGAATGTCGCAAAACTCAGGTGTCAGATTGCACAAGTTCCACTGTATGCTTATGATAAAGACTTGTAATGTCACTTTATCCTTATTTCATATTTATTGATCTGATAATGGTCCTAATTAAGATGGTCAAGATGTGACAGGAATTGGCAGACTATATCAGAATGATCAAATAACTTTCATTTCTGGAGCCAAAATACAATCTTGTATCTTGTATCCATAGAAACAAATTAAAACATCATTTGTATCTCGTTAAGATAAAATTAATTTATCCTCCATTGACTGAATATAGTCTGTCAAATACATTATTGTCTATATTAACATTGTATTATAGGGGGCCGTCGTGGTCGTGATCGTATGGTAGTTACAAATACCTATGCAATCAGTGTCTATCATCACTCATGTTGTGATTTCGAATCCCACTCAGGGCGAGGTGCACAATATTGTGTGATCAAGTTTGTCAGTAACTTGTGACAGGTCTGTGGTTTTCTCCGGGTACTCTGGTTTCCTCCACCAATAAAACTGACCGCCACGATATAACTGAAATATTGTAATGTGTACCGTTATTGACAAAAGTTTTTATTTATTGAAATGCTAAAAACATGGAAAGCTGTGTGAATCGTCTCTACTTAATTTTAGTTTGTCTGGCAGAGAGGGTCACCTGAGCCATGCCATCATTGGTTCTTCTTGTCTGGGGACCTTGCTTATGAACCAAGATGGTTGCAAAGGCTTCTTATTGGTTGAAAATGAGAAAGTGTTGAACATTTTCTTCAGAACCTGCTGTCATTACAGTAGTAGCAAAGTAAAATAGTGAATTTTTTTTAATTTTATTTGATTTTTAAACCAGGTAAATAATACATACTCCTAAGGGGCCTCTAGTTTATATTACATGACATTAATCATGTATTCTATATTTACAAATTTGTATTAATTTTACATGACAGTAACCATGTATTCTATTGGTACAAATTTGTATTACAACTTACCTTGTATCACTATATATTGTAGGTATTGACAAAAGATTCAGTGACGGTTGCCGTGGATGCAGTCGTATACTACAGGATACAGAATGCTGCAATGTCAATAACAAACGTGGAAGACTCGAACCGTTCTACACGTCTTCTGGCACAAACTACACTCAGGAATGTTCTTGGTACTAAGAATCTCAGTGAAATTTTATCTGACAGGGAATCAATCAGTCATGTCATGCAGGTAAGAAAATAAATGAATAGCAGTCATTCCCAAGGTCTGTAGGACATGTGATAATGTCCAATAAAAATTGGTTTGGTCCAATAAAAGGTTATACCTTACTGGACAAAATGGGCATAGGAATCTGAGCACCTCCTCTGTGGAATATGTGAATGTCCTGTAAACTTGATGCTGGGTCCAGTAATTTGTACTCCTTTTCTGGACCAAATGTCCATTCAACTTCAATTTATCTTGGGAAACACTGGAATAGATAAATATGTCTAAATTTTCTCACAGGCACCATTTAACAAGTAATTTGAATTCCTTGTATAATGCAAAAACAAATGGGTTCTAAGTCCCTATGCATTTGTGATTGTCCTTACACATTCTAACCTGTTCTATGCTGAATGCAAAAACAATATATGTACATGGTCGGAAAATATGAAATTCATTTGTATGAGGTGTAGAAACAGGTAGAAAAGCAAGCCTTTGCTAATGTTTCTCATTGTTGGTAGAATTGTACAAAATCTGTTACATATTTGTTGGTTTTCTGAGTATTGGTACAGATTTCTCTGTTTCCTGAGTATTTTGTACAAATCCATTGTTGAAGCCCATGACTGATTACACTTGTTACTCTTCACTCATCAACTTTTCTCTTCACTCATCAGCTACCATTGGAAACTTGTTTCTTAGTTGTGTGGTTTCTGATATGGCATGTAAAAACTGCTATAGCAACATAGCCATAATCAATTTTATGAGTGATGTAGGTCACGAAAAATGAGAACTTGAAATGTAAAACCGTATTTTTTTGTTCACTAACCAAATAAAGTATCTAAGTAGTGTGAAATAATTTATTATCCAGCAGAATGTTATATAAGTTCAAATAATTCCAATGATGAAAATGTATTGGAGCCAATCAGATTTGAAATAAATTATTCAAGAGTACAAGGAGTTTTCTTTGAAGTTTCCCATGGGTGTTGAGTAGAGAGTAATAGAACGTGATTTACCCCTGGGGTTACCTAGTTACCTGCAATGGTATGACTCTAGATACAGTCAAACCTGTATTAAGAGGTCAACTTTAGAACAAAGAAAAATTGGTCTTTTAAGACAGGTGACCTTTTAAAAGAGGTTCAATTCATATGAAATTTTCAATGATTGGACAAGAAAAAGGTGACCTTTAAATACAGGTGACTGCTTGATAGATGTTAAGATAAATACAAGAAGCCATACATACTTCTATAGTGTTTCTATAATGAACATGTTCATCTGTCTGAGCTGTTTTGTTACTGTGTATTGGGTTAACTTTTACAGGGTAATTTAGATGAATGCACGGATCCGTGGGGTATCCGTGTTGAACGCGTGGAAATGTAAGTCATAGCGTGTGATATTTAATACTATAGATGTTATCTTTCGTGTCTTTGTCATTTAGTCATAACAAAATGTCTTTATTTTCTTCATTTTTGTAGTGCATATTTTGCCATAATTGGTTGCATATACTCTATATAATATGCACCGTTCTGTTGTATTTTCATTGCCTGATTGTAATAGCAGTATAATAGCCAAGGTTGGTCAAGGGGGGAGGGGATTGATGGACTCAAAATCAATACTTAGTCAACCAAAATCTTAACTTAGATAGGCTTTTTGGTTTGCCAAGGGTGGGGGGGTGTCATATGGATACTCCTGCATACCTGTGTTTATATGCTGTGTAATTTCATGTGCAAATTACTACCCTATATATGCTACTGTCAAATATTTATTATGCAGGGATGATTTTTGTCTATTATTTAACTGATTTCAGCTATTTTCCTCTGACAATTGTTTTCTGAACGTTGCTGGACACAGTCAGAACAGGCCAAAAATGACAATTTTGAAAGGGGGTGTAGATGGTTTCAACTATTTTTTCATTGATTTCAGTTATTTTATTTTCTAACCAGGATCATCCCTCATTATGCAAGAGTGAAGAGTATACACACATTTTTGTTTTGAACAATTATTTCAATGCTGGTGATATGCAGAACAATTAAAAAAAAAACATACTGACATCAAAAATAAATCTCTTAACAGCCAAAGTTAAGTTGAAACATAGAAACAGTATTAGCTAACCATCCGATGCTACATGCAGCTAAGAATTTGCGATATATATATATATAGGATTCTGGGATCTTGTGAATTTAAGTTTCACATTAAAGAATTCACCTTCCTGATTTTATCATGACTAAAACACAAAGACACAACAGTTAATAAGCATGGGAGACAACTCTTGGTCATGCATGGGGAGACAACTCTAGGTCATGCACGATCTACATTTTGTATTCCTTCTAACTTGTGTGTTTACAAGCTTGAAGTGTTATATGTGATAATTACAAATAGTTGTTTTCCATTTTAACTTAAATGACCAAAAACTTGATGTATCATAAAGTCTTCATCAAACTTTCATATTTCTTCAGAAATTTTTGTTGGAGGCTAAAATTATTTTGAAAAAATTTAACTGTGCAACCTCCGGTAAATTGTATTTGTTTTTATAGTCATATACAGTCAAACCTTCCCATGCAGTCACCTGTATTAAAAGGTCACTTTTTTCTTGTCCTGTCATAGAAAATTTCCTTTGAATTAAACCTCTTTTAAGAGGTCACCTGTCTTATTAGGCCACTTTCTCGTTGTCCCAGGTTTGACTATGTATAAATCTGTTCTTAGAAAAATAAACAAATTACAAAACATGTATTTATTTGTTTTATAAGACCCATTCTAACAGTTATTAAGTGTGAAAATCAGCTCCATCTCCTACACTATAAATAGATTCAGGTTTATATTTTGTTGACAGTAAAAATTATAAATTCTTGTTAAGTATTATAACACAAGTTCTTATCTATAGCCAACAATGGCCGATTTAATCTGGAAACAGTCTTCACGCTAACCCACTTGTCCAAAGTCAGAGACAAGTAAAACTGGGTTTGGACAAGTGAAAATTATGAAAGAATTTATTTGAATAAATAGAAATCTTTTCTAGATTTGGCTTTCAGGCAAGCAAGTGAAAAATATTAAGACAAAGACTATGGAAACACTATAGTCTTAGCATCACTAATAAAGTTCATTACGTGTGTACGGTACACCCGTGTTATAACACCACATTTAAGAGTAGGCTATATTTTAGTGATGAGGTCTGCTATGTATATTGAGGGCCCGGGTGGCTCAATGAATTAGGTAGTTAGATTACCTAACAACTCATACAAGCCCATCACCAATACGGTTTGGGTTCGCATCCGGCTTTGTAAATTACAAAAAGGGTGCACTCGACTCGCAGCCGCAAGTGATAAAGTTTAACAGTTACTTGCCCATGGTCGGTGGTTCTCTCCGGGTACTCCGGCTTCTTCCACCACTAAAACTGGTCGCCATGATATAGCTGAAATATTGCTGAAAGTGGCACTAAACACCAAAAATCAAAAAATCATTATATAAATTAAGGGCGAAATGCACATTAACTACCAGGAAATGATTTTTGGAATATGTGACTTTGAAATTTGATAGTGAATGCGAGGGACAGTGACTGTTGATGGTGATAAGTCAGGGGCAGTGTAACAAGGGTACACTGTATATAAATTTGGGGTATTTTGTAGAAGAATCAGATTGCATGTTATGTTGGTTTTGTATGTGATGTGTTGGTTTATTTTTATTTTTTGTACCTTTCTAGTCCTCTTTGGATGAAGCAACTGATCCATGGGGCGTGAAAGTTGAACGTGTTGAAGTGTGAGTATTTATTTTTATTTTTTGTACCTTTCTAGTCCTCTTTGGATGAAGCAACTGATCCATGGGGCGTGAAAGTTGAACGTGTTGAAGTGTGAGTATTTATTTTTGTTGTCATGATTTTTGTATTTTATTTTTGACTTTTCAGCCTTTAATTAAATTTTGTGCTGTACTAAATAGTGTGGTTTAGTTGTATGTGTACGGTACCTGTAAAAACAACAATGGATGTATACATTGAAATTAACGAATCTCATTGGATCAACAAAACAAACAATCATCTTTCATCAGGGTGAAATCATAACAAAACCCCAAAAAATAGAAGTTTGTAATTGAGAAAAGAAAAAAAAAAGACAAATATAAATGACTTTTGTTCTTACACAGTGGACAAAACTATTCAAACATTGGAAATTCAGTTATAACTAAATATTTATTTATTTATTATAGAACTGTAACTAAACAAACAAAACCTATTTTTCATCCCCGTATTGAAGGAGAAATCATTTTTACAAGTTCTTCAGTTAGATTGATATATTATTTACTTAGGGGAATTTACTAATCATATTGCATGACAATTTAGTCTGATATTTGTAATATATTATTGATTAGAAATCCGTCGTTTATTTTATATGATTACGATTTGTTGATTCACTTATTCTGAGTGTACTATCATGATTACTAAAGTTTGAGAATAAATTTCAGATATTTAGGTATCTTACAATTTAAATATGTAATATTTAACAATATTTATCGTGCAATTAGAACACTACAGATATAGACCAACTTTTATAACATTGTGTTACAAATACAATACAATACAATACAATACAATACAATCACATTACGGAAATACATGTTATTATAAAAAGAAAGTTGAAACAGTGATAGTCATCAATTTCACCAATATCAATAAAACAAACAATCACCTCTAAACAGTGATGGTCAACAATTCCACCAATATCAACAAAACAAACAATCACCTCTAAACAGTGATGGTCAACAATTCCACCAATATCAACAAAACAAGCAATCACCTCAAAAAAGTGATGGTCAATAATGCCACCAATATCAACAAAACAAACAATCACCTCTAGACAGCAATGGTCAATAATGCCACCAATATCAACAAAACAACTGAACACAAAAAATACCACAACATATGACGTTAGAAATCCAGGTCCTGACGTGTGATAGGCTCAAAAATGTGGTAGGGTTATGCATATCTTAAATGCAGAAGTTACACTGATTCAAGAAGCACATATTATAAAATATTAGGTATAATATATAAATCCTGAACCGCATCGGTGGCGTAATGGTTGATGTCGTAATGGTTGATGTGCTTGCCTCGAGTGTGGTAGGTCGTGGGTTTGAGTCCCATTCGGATCAAACCAAAGACTATAAAATTGGTATTTGTTGCTTCTCCGCTAAGCACGCAGCATTAAGGAGAAAGAGCAAAGACTGGTTGGCTCGGAATCAGGATAATGTGTCTGAGTGGAGTGACATATTTACCCGTGAACTGTTGTTTCAGTGAGCTAGCACTATAAAAGTCCAACTCAGCGTGGTGGTCTAGTACAAAGTGGACCTCATCATCATCTCATTGAATATTATTTTGTTCTCACCATAATATAGCTGAAATATTGCTGAATTGGCATTATACAACAATCACTCACTAACTATATAAATCCTGTGAACATGGTTCACATTCTGTGTCAAATCAACACTCACAACTCAAAAATGAAATATATTTTCTCCCATTATTATGGCGTTTTAACCCCGCTGAACCAGTGGTGGAAAAATATGTAATCCTCTAGAGGATTAAAATGTCTCATTCCTTTCCCCGCGTGTTTGTCAACAGAATTGTGTAGAGGTCCGCCAAAGGATTTTGAAATAAAGTTCATGTCAAATAATGGGAGAAACAAATTCTCCTTCAGTTGCCCATGTGGGTTATGATATTTCTCCACTCTCGAGAGTTAAATTAAAAATTTTAACCACTCGCCTGATGGCTTGTGGTTAAAATTTTTAAATTAACTCTCTTGAGTGGAGAAATATCGAGACCCACGGGCAACTGAAGGAGAATCTATATGTACGTGTCATTCACAATAGATTATATATCTACGTTTTTATTACTTCATATACAATTAAATATCCATAATGTTGTACAAATATCTAAAATCAATTTTTAATATGTCTCATTTTTATGTAGCTAATAAAAAGAATAACAACAACAAACTTATTAACGTAGATATCACAGTTCAGGAATAACCTTCATCAGGTACACTCAATATCAAAAGATTGGAAAGATAAATAATATAAAAGTATTAGGAGCAATAAAACCAAAGGCCCTATACTATATGATTGCCAAAATCAGCTACGGTAACCTATGTCTGAGGGAGAACCTTATTTTTCTATACTATATGATTGCCAAAATCAGCTACGGTAACCTATGTCTGAGGGAGAACCTTATTTTTCTATACTATATGATTGCCAAAATCAGCTACGGTAACCTATGTCTGAGGGAGAACCTTATTTTTGGTAAAAATTACATATGTAGGAACTACATGTATATATTTCAATAATAAATATATCTAATTAAACCATGGCAGTGCTGAGACAGTTGATGATACCCTCTTGGACTAATAGTCCACCAGAAGAGGTATCGACCCAGTGATAGTAATAAAAACATAGACATCAAATTTAGTGCGCAGGACACCTTTACTGTGTATTTCTATTTATAGTAACAATGTTCTATTTTAAGACAACACTATATCTATTTATAGTAAGGATGTTCTATTTTAAGACAACAGTGTGTATTTCTATTTATAGTAAGGACGTACGTCTTCCAGTACAGTTACAGCGTGCCATGGCAGCAGAAGCAGAAGCATCCAGGGAAGCCAGAGCTAAGGTTAGTTGTACATGTTGCTTGCTAGAAATTTTAGGTTTTCTTTACTAGGAACAGTTGTTTGTTATCTTAATTGTAGAATCGTTTGTCCAGGCTAGCTCACTGAAAAAACAGTCCACCAGTAGACATGGTGCTACACTTAGACATATTTTGGTTCAGTCCACAAGTAGACATGGTGCTACACTTAGACATATTTTGGTTCAGTCCACAAGTAGACATGGTGCTACACTTAGACATATTTTGGTTCAGTCCACAAGTAGACATGGTACTACACTTGGACATATTTTGGTTCAGTCCACAAGTAGACATGGTGCTACACTTAGACATATTTTGGTTCAGTCCACAAGTAGACATGGTACTACACTTGGACATATTTTGGTTCAGTCCACAAGTAGACATGGTGCTACACTTAGACATATTTTGGTTCAGTCCACAAGTAGACATGGTGCTACACTTGACATATTTTGATTCAGTCCACAAGTAGACATGGTGCTACACTTGACATATTTTGGTTCAGTCCACAAGTAGACATGGTGCTACACTTAGACATATTTTGGGTCTTTGCTCTTGTTATGTGCTAAGTGAAAAAGCAACAAATACCAATTTTAATGTTTTATTTTATCTGACCTAGGATCAAACTCACGATGTACTGAAGGTAAACTATTAATCCACAGAGGTAGATAATCTAATATTTCTTACAAAACCACCTTGTTAGTGCTGTACATTTGTTTATCTCACCTTGTGTTTTTGTAATTAACAGGTGATAGCAGCAGAAGGAGAGCAGAAAGCGTCGCGTGCTCTGAAGGAAGCTGCCGATGTCATGGCAGAATCACCAGCGGCTATACAGTTACGTTATTTGCAAACACTAAATACAATTTCTGCAGAGAAGAATTCCACTATTATTTTCCCATTACCAATTGACTTGATGCAGGCATTCTTTAAACGTGGTGGAGGTGGTGAAAGGGAGACAACCCAAGCTCATTTCTAAACAACAGGTCAATTTGAATTGTCATTTTATATATAGTCAGGTTCAATGAAACATGTAAATAATGTTTCCTTAAGACTTCTTATTACATTATATATAGTATTGATATATTGATGTCAGGTTGTTTGTTGTAAATTATCAAGAAAATCCATTTGTGTAAAATACATTACTTTGTTTTTTCTTGAAAGATAATTTATTTAAAGAAATTTTGATGACAAATACTTGAGATGGCTAAGGCAGCAGTCTACTTTTTGGTAAGAGATGCAATGTTGCCCTTTAAGGTGCTTGTAAGCACAGCTAAAACTTTCAAAATGTGACGCATATGTTCCTGTCCATGTTTTATATATCTCTCAATTGCTGTTTGTTTTATTCCACATGTCTATCATATATGATCTTATGTGGTATAAAAATATATTTGGTTCACATATAATATCATATGACAAATATAATGTCAATCATGTGACACATGTAATGTTAATCATGTGACATATATAATGTCAATCATGTGACACATGTAATGTGAACACATATGTGAATCATATGACACATAATGTGAATCATGTGACACATATAATGTCAATCATGTCTCACAATACCAAATTAATTTGTGACAGTTAAATTATTGATTGATATTGACAAATTTATCTAAATACAATGCAATTTTTTCCTAATCACAATGTGTTCTGTAAATATCCTGTTTACTATCAACTCCAATCTTACATAGCCAACAAACTGAATTTGTGACAGTAAAATGACCAATTAACTGTTTAAATACAATACAGTTGTTCCCTTATTCTCATTTTTTATCACAAATATACCTGTATGCAAATGTGACAATCTTGTGCAAAATAAATCATACTTATTTAAAGTTGTCTGTCATATCAGTCAGACATGATATAGGGCCTTGGTGGATTCTGGTTGTTTAAGTGATATTACTACAGTTATCTCAATTTCATTAAAGGAGGGGGGGACTACTATACAGATGTAACCTTTGTCAGCAGAAATCAAGAGTACCACTTAACTGCAAGCTAGGGAACATTTCACATTTATTTTAGTGTGCAAGTTATATTCATTATTGAAGAGCCTACTGTGACTGTGAAATGTAGAACAGCAATAAAAGTGTTGTTCCTTTACTTACATTTGTCTCTTAGTGTTAATTTGTCTCAGTTTCTGATGTTCATTTGCATCCTTTCTGAAATCCTGACACTCTTATTCTTATTAAAGTCATGTTTGTATAAAAATGT
The DNA here is from genome assembly GCA_002080005.1 of Gigantidas platifrons. Lineage (NCBI taxonomy): Eukaryota > Metazoa > Mollusca > Bivalvia > Mytilida > Modiolidae > Gigantidas > Gigantidas platifrons. The sequence goes on along the minus strand of MJUT01004116.1, from coordinate 22,766 downwards.
TACTTATAAAGGCATCAACATTTTATTTCACTCAGTAGATTACAAATATAAGTTTGAATTTGATAATGGGTACAGTGCTGTCTTAACGCATGGGCAGTTGCCCCGGGGCTCCACGAGCATAGGGACCACATGCTAATATATGTGTGTTGTGTACAGTGTGTTTTTTAATGTTTAAACACTGATTATGTTGGAAGTACCAATACATTAAATATACATTTAATTAGACCTACCATTTACATTTATTTATCGACCATTTACATTTTATTCCTGTGAGTGGTTGTGTAGGTAGGGGTCCCAATGCACTGCTTTGCCTGAGGGCCTATAATGCTATTAAGACGACCCTGTACACATAGCTTGAATATCATACAGTATAAGTTAATAGACCAACACATCATTAGTAATATATTTGTTTGTCCACAATAGACAGTGAGCTGTTTACATTAGAACATTATATTTGTCATGATATCAAGCAGTGGGGTTTCATGTTTACACAGAGTTTTGATTTATACTAATAGTTTTAATGTTATAAATAATTTTATATTATTAACACAAATTAATTAATAGCCATTTATATTGTATTTTTAAACCTAGCACATCTTAACGGGGTACCATACACTACAGGGAGATAAATCTTTAAAATCAGTTGAACGTTTTGATCATATGATGTTTGTATGCAGATTTCAAGCATCTCGGTGATCAAAACCACAGAGAGAAAAGCTGCTATGTGGCTAGTGAATTTATAACTCTGAATCTGTTGGTTGGAATTTGTTAAAATTTTGATATGTATTACAGTGGATATATTCAAACACACTGCCAAAGAAATAAGAAAATTAAACGAGCAAATCAAATTTTACCTGAAGTGTATGGTACTCCCTTAGATCAAATATAAAACTAGTACAAATTATGAAGTTTTCAATCAATGCAGTGGTGTACACTGTAATCAAAAAAGGCAAAACCATCAAAAAGGTCTCAAGTTTTCTAATTAAAAGTGATTGTTTTGTGTGAAAGAGTTTTGTTTATGTGTATATGTTCTTATATGTAAAACATTGAGCAGGAACTGCTAACCCTTCCGGAGCACACAGGTTCACCCTCGGGTTTTAGTGGGGTTCATGTTGCTCACTCTTTAGTTTTATGTGTATGTTTTGTAGATCATTGTTTGTCCTTTTGCTTTTGGCCATTGTGTTGTCTGTTATTTAAGAAATAAATCATGAAAGCCACAATGTGTTGGGAGTTTTAACATGGATTGGATGATATTAGTATTTTATCAAATTTACTAATATCTGCCAATCCATGTTAAAACTCAAAACACGTTCTGGCTTCCATGATTTATTTCGATTCTGATATGTCTAAGAGTACAAATACGGTAGTATACTTTGATTGGAAGACGGTAATTTATATTTACGTTTGTGGAAAATGTCGCACAAATTTATGCTGCCAATGGAAACGTCAGTAGCATTCACCAGCACATGTGCAAATGAGATGATACCGAAGGATAACTCGCTCGTTTGTTATCAAAGCGAAAGAAGGAGGTCGTGTTAGAATCTTCAATTTACAACTTCTGATTACCCCTTTGGTATCTTCATACACCAATACACCTAATTCATTTAAATGTTTTGAGTAAGTCTGTTTATTGTTGTTAAAGTTGATTGATTAGTCCCCTTTAAGTAAGCAAACTTATGAAATTAGCAAAGTACAAATGTATGTATGTGTGCCAAATATATCATTATATTATTTTGTTGTATTCATATCTATAGAGGGGGCACAATGGGCCAACACCCAAATTTTTGAATTTTTAAAGTATGACTCTGAATGAGTTGTTTTCTAAGATTCCTTATGAAATTTCCTGCCTCCGTTTTTCAAACAGAATTGATCTAGCTCTTATGTTTTCTGAGATAAAAAGGGTCAATGGGAGTCAAAGAAGACCAACGCTTGAAATTATCTTTTTCTTAATTTTTAATCTGATTTATACCGTTATGCATTTTACCTCAATTATTTCTTTTTAACCATTCTTGATTTGTTGTAGCTCTTGCAATTTCTAAGATGTCAGCAGGGTCCTATAGGCTAGAGAAAGGCTGCATTGTAGAGCCCATCAAGCCTGCCCCCTCCCCCAATTTGAGGGGCCCTGGTAAAAGATTTTCAAATATAATTTTTTGTGTTTAAATGAGTAATATTTTTTTTTAATATTTAAGACGGGTGCCGGTGAATTAGAGGGTGGCTACGTCTTAGGGGAGGGGCATAATTTCATTGGCCTAGGGGACCCAAAAGTTCATAATTCTTTATGACATTCCTTCTTGTAATTCTCAAACTTCTGCTGGACAATAATCATTTTCTAGCTAATTAATACAAAAGGAAACCCTAGTTGACTTGTTGCGGTCACATAGTAGGTCACATAGTACTGCGCGTGATATACCTGGTGTAACCCTTTATTTATTCTAAGTCAGTTAAATATTGTTAAAACAAAATATAGTAAATTGTAAAAATTTCTATCAAATATGAAATTCATTTTCCAATTTCTATCAGATATGAAATTCATTTTTCAAGTCTACATTCTGTTTTGCCTGAAGAATTATAATTTATTATATGAGTTTATGTTATTATTGGAACAAAAAAAATGCCTTATTGATATTTTGTTATGTTTGTACGAATATTTATATTGTGTAAAATACTTAATATATAAACCTATGACTGTAAGTGTAAATTATTGTGTTTTGTTTTTGTCCCAGCTTGAAACAAAATTCTCAGAGGTTCTTGTTGGTTGGTTTTATGGCATTTAATGCCACTTTCAACAATATTTTAGTTATATCGTGGCTGTCAGTTTTATTGGTGGACAAAACCACTGACCTGCCGCAAGTCACTGACAAATTGGACATACGAACAGAGGTTTATATTCCAGTGTACATACCGTCAGTTATATTGTACAATGAAATCTGTCTATACTGGACCTTGAATGAAACAGAATCCTGTGTAAACTAAATTTTACAATTTCATGCACAAATGTTGGTCGCGAGAAGGATGCAGATTAGAGTTTGAAGATACTAAATGACCAATCACAATCTGTAAATCAATGAAGAACAGACAACACAATGGTCAAAAGAAAAAAGGACAAAAGGACAAACAACGATCTACAAAACATACATATAAAACTAAAGATAGAGCAACACTAACCCCACTAAAAACTGGGGGTAACTCAGGTGCTCCGGAAGGGTAAGCACTTCCTGCTCCACTAGTGGCATCCAATGTGTTACTCTAGTTACAAACCCGGTGATAAGTCATGAACGAGGAAAGGACCGGGAAGTGTTTACCACAAGTGTAATATATCTGTGGTCATCTGTGACACAGATATTCCATAACAGTCACTGTTATCAATGTTGATCATATTGATAGGTTTAGAGTCATTGATTGGTGTTTAATGTCACTGCCAGAAACTTTTCAGCTATAACATGACCATGAGAAAAATTTAGATGAAACCTCCAGCCTTGTGTAAATGTCTGGAAAACGTTATACTTAAGGTGATTATATGGACACAAACCCATGTCAGTGGTATTATAATGTGGATCACTTGGCCGACTAGGACATTTTTATAATGATTATCTACAGGTGTACTTATATAGCCAATTATATTATTGACTGACCTTCACCTTATTTTCATAGTACATAAACATTTCCTACATTTGCGTAAAGAAACATTAGAAAATAGCAATGTGGTAACCAGAAGACGTTAGTCGAAGATGCACAGACACTACAATGTCCAAAAGAAAAAGGCACAAATGGACAAACAATGATCTACAAAACACTACACAGAAAACTAAAGATCAAGGAACACGAACCCTACTAAAAACCGGGGATGAACTCAGCTGAAGGATAATCATGTCCTGCTTCACATATGCACCCTTCATGCTACTCTTGTAGATGAATCAAATATGGCAGAAATGTTTCTTGTGTGGTATTATTTGTGATTTATTTTTATTCCTAATTTCAACATTGCTGCCATGACAATTATACTTTCTGATGGATTGAAATTTCTAAGATCTCCTAAAAAAATACGTATGTATTGGAATTGTTATATAAATGGTTAAAGGTAAGTGTTATGGTGTTTAACGCCACTTTCAACAATATTTCAGTTATATCATTGGTGGAGGAAACCGAGGTACCAGGAGAAACCACTGACCTGTTGCAAGTCACTAACAAACTTTATCACATAATGTTACATCGAGTTCACCTTACCTGTGCAGGATTCGAACTAACAACTTCAGTGGTGATAGACACTGATTGCATAGGTAATTGTAAATCTAACTACCATATGATCACGACCACGACGACCCCTTATATAAAAGGAATGTTTCATCAAAAAAGATTCCTTACAAAATCAGTCACAGTTTTCGTGTTACAATCGATTGTTGACGGACTGTGGAGGAAGACATTGCTGACTTGTTGTGGACCATGGGAGTAGCTTGGGTTGGCATTTTACCGAGGCAGGTGGCCTGTGGGGTGCACCCCGCCAAAAAAAAAAAAAAAAAATGATAGTAGTTATTATCCTAATTTGGCAAATTAGCCACAAGTAGATTTTTTTTTTAATTATTGACATTAGAATACATGAAGCTATGCGTTCATCCCCGTAAAATGTTCATTACGCTCCTTACATTCCTACATGATTTAAGAGTTGTCTTTATTAAATATTCAAAAGGATTGCTCTTTGACAACATTTTACCACTGATTCTTCAATCAAAATAGTGTTTACAATAAAAAATACATTAAGCTAGTAATTACTATTTTATTTGTTTCATGATTAATATCTTAAATATTTTATTTTTGTAAAACATCACAAATGCTACACAGTGGCAGGTGGTCTTATAATACAACTAATTAATTTACTTGATATATATATTATTATAATTTTTATTTGATATGTTTTTTAAACAAACGTTTGGGACAATGGTGTGGTCGTGATCATATGGTAGCTGGATTGACAACTACAGATACAGTCGGTGCCTATCACCACTGTTCTTGTGCGTTCGAATTGCGCTCATTGCGAGGTGTACTCGATACAAGATTATTTGATAAAGTTTGTCATTGACTTTCGACAGGACAGTGGCTTTCGCCCGGTACTCTCGTTTCCTGTACCAATAAAACTGACATCCAAATGTCATATAAAAATCTGATCAAATCATATAAGACCAAACACAGTTGTTTTATTCTGTAAATGTAGTAAGTGAGTGTTACTACGGTATTTGCTTAATGCCAAGAGAGCAATATTTTTAGCTACATCATGGCGAGAACAATATCTAATACATTTCGATGACTTAATGATGATATCCTCTTTGTACTAGACCAACAGCTTACTTGGACTTTTATAGTGCTGGCACATCAAAAATACAGTCTGCGGGTGGATATGTCGCTCCATTCGGACACATTATTTTGATTTCGAGCCAACCAGTCTTTGCTCTTACTCCTTATTGATAAATGCCTAGAGTAGAAGCAACAAACACCAATTTTATAGTCATTTTGATTGATCCGACCGGGGCTCGAACTCCCAATCAACCCCATTTGAGCCGAGCACGTTAACCTCTATGAATGTACACAGTATAATATCATGGTTAGTTATACTGAATCTAAATGAATCAGTGTTAAATATTCAGAATTTGTTTTAATTGCATAATTTTTTGTATGCACAACTCACTATATATAGACATATAGTAACAAGACAGGTGCCACATCTAGAGCAGGAACTGCTTATCCTTCCGGAGCATCGGAGTTCATCCCCGGTTTTTTGTGGGTTTCATTTTTCTTAATCTTTAGTTTTTTGTGTAATGTTTTGTGGATATTCTTTGTCCTTTCGTACTTTTTTCTTTTGGCCATTGTAATGCCTGTTCTTTAATTAACGCCTTCTAAGTACCCCTTTTTTCTTTTGGCCATTGTAATGCCTGTTCTTTAATTAACGCCTTCTAAGTACCCCTTTTTTCTTTTGGCCATTGTAATGCCTGTTCTTTAATTAACGCCTTCTAAGTACCCCTTTTTTCTTTTGGCCATTGTAATGCCTGTTCTTCAATTAATGGTTTCTAAGTACCCCTTTTTTCTTTTGGCCATTGTAATGCCTGTTCTTCAATGAATGGCTTCTAAGTACCCTTTTGGTATCTTCAAACATTTCTTAAACAAATAAGGAACCGTTGTGGTCGTGTTGTATAGTAGTTGGAATTTGAATTGAATTTTGGTGTTTAACGGCACTTTCAGCAATATGTCAGCTATATCATGACGACCAGTTTTAGTGATGGAAGAAGCCGGAGAGAACCCCCGACCATGGGCAAGCAACTGGTAAACTTTATCACTTGCGGATCCGAGTCTGCCACAATATAGCTGAAATATTTTTGAAAGTGGCATTAAACACAATAACCTTAACCCTTAAGCAAATAAATACATATTAATGTATATCAATTGAAATTACAATAAAGCAATATAGAAAACATATATGTTTTATATAAAATGTTAATGTTGTGTACAAGCATGGGAACATTAGGTGACATATAAAGCAAGCTAACCTTTACAATCAAATTTTAATACAATATAAAAGTCTATATCATATATCAAAACTGAGGAAACTCTGCATTAAAAACTAGAGAAAAACCCTATGAGGAGAAAAACTCTAGAAAAACATTAGTTTCCATAATTCAATTACACATATACCCACAATAAGTAACCATGGATATTAAAAACCAGTGGTTCACAGTATCCAATAATCATCCAATCGCTCGCCTGATTTTCATTTTCAAATTTCAAAATTTTACACAAAAATTCGAAACATATAAATCCAAATAAGTTAAAACTCAAATTCTTTCTGATTTCTCCATTTAGTATAATTTGAATCAATTGTTTCTGAGGAGAAGACGTTGGTATGATTTTAGAAATCAAAATAAGCCTAATTTGTATAATCCGTATATTGAATTAGAATCCACCCAACGGAAAATCTGGAATACATGTGTCACAAATTTGAGCTCATTGTGACTTAAAAAGTGGTAGTGAAGGATAATGGAAAAAAGTAAGGACACCAACGGATGACAAATGATTGCAAAATTGAAATTGTTACTAGATTTGACACAGATAATTTCTTCATACATTCTTTTAAGAAACAATAACAAGCTTAATTGTAATACAAAATCTTAGAATACAAACAAAAACGTGTTCATAAAATATCTAGCAACAAAAACAATTGAGAGCAAAAAAATACCCTTTTATTGTATTACACAAAATACTGGTGGACACGTAAGTTGTGAAAGGGGCTGTTAACATAAACTACTGATGGACACCTTATGTTTAATACTGTGAGAGGGGCTGCTAATATAAACTATTGATGGACACCTTATGTTTAAAACTGTGAGAGGGGCTCTTAATATCTACTGATGGACACCTTATGTTTGAAACTGTGATAGGGGCTGCTAACATAAACTACTGATGTACACTTTATTTTTAAAACTGTGAGAGGGGCTCTTAATACCAACTACTGATGGACACATTATGTTTAAAACTGTGAGAGGGGCTCTTAATACCAACTACTGATGGACAGCTTATGTTTAAAACTGTGAGAGGGGCTCTTAATACCAACTACTGATGGATACCTTTTGTTTAAAACTGTGAGAGGGGCTCTTAATAT
>MJUT01004115.1:240062-258640 GCA_002080005.1 Gigantidas platifrons | reverse complement strand
GTAACTAAATTAGATGATCAGAATCGTTTCATGCAGCATTAGTGTTAACATATTCACCTTTGTTTGTCTATATACAAGAACGAATCGTACGTTTTCAATGAATGAACCAACGGCGAAACGAAAAGCTTCATCCGGACGGACAGTATACTGATCATTTATCAATGGGTAGAGCTTTTTAGAAAGATATCCCAAATTTACTCCTAATATCATTACTATTCATTTTGACTTTTGAACAGTTTCAGATAAGATTGCTGCCACAGTAATAATAGGGATTCATTGTGGTCAAAATAACAAGCTTTTTATCTTGAAGTTACAAAAAGTTGTTTGTTGAACTGCTTAATTAACGTTGTATAACATATGCTTTGCGAATTTTAGGGGGGCGCACGCCCCCTCTAAATCCGCCTCTGCTGATTGCACAAGTAGCTATAAATCCAACTACCATACGATCACGAACATGACTGCCCACATGTACTCTATGTGTAACGTGAATATGAACACCGTGATTAATAGTCAGGGTCCGGGTGGCTCAATGAATTAGGTAGTTGTAGGGCCCGGGTGGCTCAATGAGTTAGGTAGTCAGGACCCGGGTGGCTCAATGAGTTAGGTAGTTATAGAGTCCGAGTGGCTCAATGAGTTAGGTAGTTGTAGGGCCGGGGTGACTCAATGAGTTAGGTAGTTGTATGGCCAGGGTGGCTCAATGAGTTAGGTAGTCAGGGCCCGGGTGGCTCAATGAGTTAGGTAGTTGTAGGGCCCGGGTGGCTCAATGAGTTAGGTAGTCAGGACCCGGGTGGCTCAATGAGTTAGGTAGTCAGGACCCATGTGGCTCAATGAGTTAGGTAGTTGTAGGGCCCGGGTGGCTCAATGAGTTAGGTAGTTGTAGAGCCCAAGTGGCTCAATGAGTTAGGTAGTCAGGGCCCGGGTGGCTCAATGAGTTAGGTAGTTGTAGGGCCGGGGTGACTCAATGAGTTAGGTAGTTGTACGGTCAGGGTGGCTCAATGAGTTAGGTAGTTGTAGGGCCCGGGTGGCTCAATGAGTTAGGTAGTTGTAGGACCCGGGTGGCTCAATGAGTTAGGCAGTCAGGGCCCGGGTGGCTCAATGAGTTAGGTAGTTGTAGGGCCTGGGTGACTCAATGGGTTAGGTAGTTGTACGGTCAGGGTGGCTCAATGAGTTAGGTAGTTGTAGGACCCGGGTGGCTCAATGAGTTAGGTAGTTGTAGGGCCCGGGTGGCTCAATGAGTTAGGTAGTTGTAGAGCCCGGGTGGCTCAATGAGTTAAGTAGTCAGGGCCCGGGTGGCTCAATGAGTTAGGTAGTCAGGACCCAGGTGGCTCAATGAGTTAGGTAGTTGTAGAGACCGAGTGGCTCAATGAGTTAGGTAGTCAGGACCCGGGTGGCTCAATGAGTTAGGTAGTCAGGGCCCGGGTGGCTCAATGAGTTAGGTAGTTGTAGGGATGGGGTGACTCAATGAGTTAGGTAGTTGTACGGCCAGGGTGGCTCAATGAGTTAGGTAGTTGTAGGACCCGGGTGGCTCAATGAGTTAGGTAGTTGTAGGGCCCGGGTGGCTCAATGAGTTAGGTAGTTGTATGGCCCGGGTGGCTCAATGAGTTAGGTAGTTGGATTACCTAACAACTCATACAAGCCTATCACCAATACGGCGTTGGTGCGCGCCCAGCTTTGTAAATTACAAAAAGGGTGCACTCGACTCGCAGTCACAAGTGATAAAGTTTACCAGTTACTTGCCCATGGTCGGTGGTTCTCTCCGGGTACTCCGGTTTCTTCCACCACTGAAACTGGTCGCCATGATATAGCTGAAATATTGCTGAAAGTGGCGTTAAACACAATAAATAAATAAATAAATAAATAATGAAACAACACTAATTATGAAAAGAAAGTTGACAATGATTGTCATCAATTCCACCAATATCAACAAAACGAACAATCACCTCTCATCTTAACTGAACTCAACACACAAAGAACACGGCATGTGACATTTGAAATACAGGTCCTGGCTTGGGTCAGGCACAAAAATGTGGCGGGGCTAAACCGGTTAATGGGATTTCATCCCTCCCCTTTTGATAACTGCATCTCCTACGGCAATACATAAATATAAACAAACTAAGCAAGAATAAACATGAAACTATAATATATGAAAAGAACATTCAAACAGTGATGATCAACAATTCCCTCAATATCAACAAAACGAACACCCTGTATATATCTGATATAACTGTAAACTATGATATAGCTGAAATACTGCTTAAAGTGACGAACACCCTGTATATATCTGATATAACTGTAAACTATGATATAGCTGAAATACTGCTTAAAGTGACGAACACCCTGTATATATCTGATATAACTGTAAACTATGATATAGCTGAAATACTGCTTAAAGTGGCGCTAAAACGCCAAAAATCAATCATTATATATTAAATATATGATACAATGTATCTTTTTATCTCCATTACATTATAGGAGATGTTACTTGTCGTAAGTCGTAACTTAAGATTAGGACTAGTTTAGTGAAACGCACGTATACGTGTACGTAAGGAAATCTTAAGAGTGATCTTAGACTTACGATTTACGATCACTTTAGTGAAACGGTCGTCAGGATTTAAAGTTAAGGGGCGCACTTAAAATAATCGCGCCGAGCGGTATTTCGTGTGAAAAATCACGATTTTACGCAAAAAAATCATGTTTTCCAACTTTAGGGGGGCGCGCGCCGAGGCTAAAACATGTTGTCTTTAGTGTAGACAGGAGCAATATATATACTACTCCGAGGCTAAAACATGTTGTCTTTAGTGTAGACAGGAGCAATATATATACTACTCCGAGGCTAAAACATGTTATCTTTAGTGTAGACAGGAGCAATATATATACTGCACCGTTGTTAAACTAAATTGGTTACATACATGTAGCAGCACTTATATTGGTTACATACATGTAGCAGCACTTATATTGGGGATCAAGTTTTTCGGGTTCTATGAGTCATGGTTGACAAACGTCTGCATGGTTGTTTTTTTTTTTTTTTTTTTTTTTCTAGACACGTGGTACATTACAGACAAAACCGTCCCATGTCAATAATGTCACGAGAAATCAAACCACTTAAGGCACACTTTACAACATAACTTTTAACCAGAAATCTGGATGTTTCTTTTATGTGTTTTGGGTGTTCATATCTTCAAAATGAAGTAAAGTCATCTAAATTTTTTTGTGATAGCCGTTTGTATAAATAGTTAAACCTGGCTGTGCTCACAGCTGTTCTATGATTGGTCTTATATTTTTAATATCATAACATCATTTCGAAAATTACCCTCTAGAATTACTAAAGAGTGATTATAGTATATATGTACACTTAATAGATTTATGAAAAACACTTTATTGTGAGTTTGATTCCAATCCAGCAATAGTGAGGTGCACTCGATATAAACATATTTGGGATCCTACTAACTCGTTTAACACCTCCACATTTTTTATACCTGTCACATGAGCCTGATTTCTAACGTCTGTAACTTGTGTTCAGTGAAGTTAGATGAGAAGTGATTACTCGTTTTGTTGATATTGGTGGAATTGTTGGCCATTTCTTTTCATACTGTACATTCTGATGATATCTTTTTAAATGTTGGTCAGTGACTTAAGATAAGATAAGACAAATTTATTTTGATTCGGCATAAAATCAAATATACAACACAAGCTCTTTTTGGCTCAAAGCGTAAGCTTTCGAAAATTGACACATTTCAAGTTGTGTGCAACAATCATACTATTTCTTCAACAAATAGTGTGAAATATTTAGGCCTTAACATCGACAAATTTCTTTCGGGGGAAATAATAGTTCAAAATATCATTCAAAAAATTAATGCAAGACTAAAGTTTTTATATAGACAAGGTCGATGCCTGTCAGAAAATTCTCGAAAAACACTAGTGTCGGCTCTCATACAATGCCACTTTGATTACGCATGCTCCTCTTGGTATGAATCTATATGTAAAAAATTACAACATAAATTACAGGTTTTACAAAACAAATGTATTAGATTTATAAAGAACATGGGTTCCAGAACCAGTATAGATTGTAATGTTTTGGATAGTGTTGGTTTATTAAATGTAGAAAACAGAGTGAAACAACTTCGGCTGAACCATGTTCATAAGATATTTATAACAAAAGCCCGTCTTACATGAAATATAACTTTACAAAAATTAAGGACTGCCATCAACAGTATACAAGATCTAGCGAGTTTAATTTTTGGGTACCATCTATAAAAGGTCAACAAAAATTTACTTTTTATTATAATGCAATAAAGGATTGGAACTTTTTGCCAAATAGTTATATATTTAAGATTATAAAAATTTCGTAAAGAATAAAATATTATCAACCTGTATTGATTACCCAATTACTGGAAAGATGTGCAAACAATAAAAATTTGGCAAAAAATTTGAATTAAAATTTCTTAAAACTATAGCATATAATTATTTAAGATAATAAAAATTTCGAGAAGAATAAAATAATATCAACCTGTATTGATTACCCAATTTCTGGAATGATGTGCACAAAATGCAATTTAAAAAATAAGATTCATGCAGAAATCAAACATAAAAATACAGCAATAACAGTCCAAGAGCAACAAAAAGCAAAAGTAAATGAAAAACAGCTAAAACAAATGTGTTATCTGCAAGCAGAACAGTGACATTTCGAACCACTCCAGGACTGGATCAAACTTTTAAAATGTGAAAAACTATTTTCAGTCCTGAAATGGTTCGGAAGGCTGTTCCATAATGTTGCGGCAGCAAACTTGAAAGATTTTTTACCGTAATGAGTTGACTTTACCCGTGGCACGTCCAGAACATTTACATACCTGAAAGAATACTTAGAATTTGTTACACTGACTAAATTTTGTAAGCACACAGGAGCTATTTTGTTCACAATTTTAAACGTTTCTAGAGCCATTGTTCTTATCCGTCTGATCTGCAAGGAAGGCACCATAGCTTTATGTAGGAGCTCCTCGTAGGAGCTGTTGTAATCCTCATAAACAAAGCGGAGTGCTCTTTCCTGCACCTTTTCTAGCTTTTTTGAATTTTTCTCAGTACAGAAGTGCCATGCCAAAGGGCAAAAGTTAAAATTACTAAGAATAAAAGTATGAAAAATAGTTAGTTTACTTAGTCTGTTCAAAAGAGAGCCCAAACGTTTTAAAACATTTAATTGCTGTGAAGCCTTCCTGCAGATGAACTGACATGAGCATCAAAGTTTAACTGATAATCAATTTCAATGACTTGTTTACGATTGTACGTATAGTTAACTGATCACTAGCTACCACAGGAGCGTAGCATTCTTGTGTAACTCGGATCTTCAAACCCTTCAATATGATGATAATCATCTTTCTTATCCTAAAATAATTGCTGGATTTAATTTACGCCAAATCCATACCACAAGATAGTCAATGATTGGTGAAAAAAATAAATCAGAACTTTTATTAAAAGAAGAATATCAACAGTTGATTCTTTATTTACATTCGCTTTCACTATACATAGTCAGTTATGTGCCCATAATATCGGAACAATCAATATAAAAAAATAGTTTCGTTTCGTTCGAGATTCTGTAAACTACATCGCACACCTGCTTGGCAACTTATGATTTACAAATGGCCGCCGACAGACGAGATGTATGAACAAATATAAAACCACGCACATTTTCTACCAAAACAAGCAATGATGTGAACCTGATACACTCAACGCTGTATTCAGTTCGGTAGAATAATAAAAATGTCGACGGCTAGTTCCTTAAAAAATGAATCGACTGTCAAGTCAAGCGGACCAGATCCAAAAACAAACCCCAAGACGCCGGAAAAAAATGAAAGGTATTCCCTACCGTTGAGTGTGATGTTTTACAAATGTGGCTTGAAAACTGACATTCACCAATGTTAACTTTTCTTACTTAATGATAAATCATATAACAATCATTGGAGCGCATACGTACATTACACCTCTTAGTCTTTGTCAAAATATGTAAACATAAAAACAATGAATGTACCCCAAATATTGTTTTTGTCCGTCCTTCACCTTCACAACAAAGCTCTGCACATGTCCATTTTAATGTTTACATTTTTTTTTATACAAGCCATGTTTCTGCAACATATTTATTCTGATTAGTTACAGCTGTTGCTGGCTGCATCCTGTTGAGATCATCGATGCATAGTCGTCACGATTGACGGAGCATCGTATGATGTAGATATGTGACCAAGAAAATCTGGCTCAAGCTAAAGGGTGACGAGGTTGGAATGCAGATTTTAACCTTTGGTTTCGCAAAGTTGCATCTCAACTCCACATAGTACATTTGTATATAATTCAGAATATCATTGACAATAGACATTGTTATTTTGTTGTCAGAATAGTCTAATGAAATAGGTCAAATTTTTGCCTTTTCCGAGTTTTTTATTTCAAAAATCAAATTATGAAATAGAAATTTTAACAGTGATGGTCAATAATTCCTATCCACCAATATCAACACAACAAACAACACATCTAACCCTAAATCATTGAACACAATAAGAACATGATGAATGGCGATAAAAATAGGGTCCTGGCTTGAGAAGGCACACATATGTGGCAGAATTAAGCTTTTCAATGGGATCTCAATCCTCCCTAGGCCTCTTGCTAGTTGATTTCCAAGGGAAATATATAGCAACTTGGCAATAACAGAGCTACCCAAATATTCGCTTCATTAATAAACGGCACCATCACAAAAAATAAATGACAACATAAACATGGACAGTACAATAGCAGGGTCACAATACTCATTGTTAACTGACTACTAGCTAAGGAGATAGAAGCTGTCGGATATTTTAGTCCATCCTTAAAAAAAGTTGGTTTGCTCTCTCCTGTCTGTGTCCTGACCCACAAATTCAGAACTAGGTATATGTAGGTAGGTAATTTATTATTTATCTTCAGAAATTCAAAACAAAAAAGACACTTTTTGTAAAAACCTGATTAATAGTAAAAAAAAATGAATATCTTAATAAAATTTAAGGGTATTTGGGCGATTTTGGTAAGTGACTTAGTCGAGTGGGAAACAGCAAACCAACAATTTTAGAGAGATGGCCTAAAACATTATTTTTTTGGTAAAGGAGAGATAATGGTTATTAAATTAATATGTTTTTATAGATTACTAGCTTGTAATTAAATAATGTTTTACCTAATTTCTGTAGCGTAGTGAGTGAAGCTACTGGATCATTTAAACCTAAAAGGAAATCCAAACCAAAGAAACTTAAAAAAGAACCTGATGAGTGGTGAGATGCTGCACAAATAATGATATATATCTTCCACATCTTTTATACACTATTATATACATGTATATTATATATAATTATATTTCATTTGTACTTACAGTACTAACACAACATGTTTCTGTTTAAGATCTCCCTGGGTGGTGATACCTCAGTGTTGTTACAGTGTTCCCCTGTGAATGTAGGTAAAACACCAGCAAATTTCACCCTGTTTATAGAAAACATTTACAGGGTCATACCTGTAGATTTCATGTCTAAAAAAGTTTCAGTGATGTCAGACTAGTGTTTCCTGATAAAAACGCCTTGTTAGTACTGTATGTGACCAAACAGTTGGCTGACAGAAAATAATAAGTTTGATGATATTTTTTGGGCTAAAAAAGTTATTTGAATATTCAATATGCTAGTAATTTTGGTAAAAAGTCAAAGGTTAACTATCATCAGGATCAATAGTCAGCCTCTATACAGTGAAACCTATCATGACAACATTTTAAAAAGACTAGCTAGCGTATTATAGCAGTTTATATAAGTGTAGATAGGTTTCACTGTACATTTGTTGGTATCTGTCAATAGCCAGGAGGGCCCGGGTGGCTCAATGAGTTAGGTAGTTGTATGGCCCGGGTGGCTCAATGAGTTAGGTAGTTGGATTTCCTAACAACTCATACAAGCCTATCAACAATACGGCGTGGGTTCGTGTCCGGCTTTGTAAATAACAAAAAAGGGTGCACTCAACTCACATTCGCAAGTGATAAAGCTTACCACTTGCTTGACCATGGTCGGTGGTTCTCTCCGGGTAACTCGGTACGCCGGCTTCTTCCACCACTAAAACTGGTCACCATGAAATATTGCTGAAAGTGGCGTTAAGCACCAAAAATCAATCAATCAATAGCCAGGTACAATATAGCCTTGTTAGGTGATTGTACATTAAACAGAGAATATGGTAAATCATTGTAGTTAACCCACGGCTGATCACACTCCAATACTCGCAACTCATCACCTGTTAGTCAACTGACAAAAATCCTTGTAGTCATTAATTATTCATATCAAATCTGATTGGTTCCGATGCGTTTGGAGGACATGACTTATTTGCAGTTAATTGTTATATTAACATATTTATTTTTTTGACCTACCAAACAAAAGTAAAATTTGAGTAATATTATAGCAACTGCTCATTGCCGGATCATTAACCGGACAACTCCGAAACGAGCAGGTGATGGGTGGAGAGTATTGCAGGGTGATCAACCGAGGGTTACTGACAATGAGGGTAAATAGTAAATAACTTTCTAACCAGGGAGCCTTTATTTTTTTTTATGTTAGTTTTACTTTTAGATAACCAGATTTTACAGTATAATAAATATCAGTGGTGATTGGACATATTAACATTCAGTAGTTTTTCTTGTAGATTTTTTATTTCTTTGGTTTAGTTTAGTTTTCAGGTTTATAGTTTTATTATTTATGAATTGAATAGTATTAGTACATTAAATAGATATATTTATCAATGAAATTTACATTTACAGTTCCTAAATTATGTAATTATTAATAAAACTAGGGAACTACTATGCAATCAGTGCCTATCACCACTAACATGAGTTTGAATCCTGCTCAGGTGAGATGTACTCTATGCAACGTTATATGATAAAGTTTGTCTGTCCTTTTGACAGTTTTTTTTTTTTTTGCAGACTTTTCAAAACATTTTATATTAAATTCAGTAAATGAAATATAATGATTGGTACTGGAATAATTTACTTGTATGTACTTGCTCTCTTTTACATTTACTCAGTAAGTAGTACCAGTTTTTATATCTGTGTTGTAGCAACATGCTTATGATAATTTATTAAATCATTTTTATTCTACAGGAAAATGGCATCACTGGAACACAAACTTGAAAATCGTTTGACAATGAAAGACTTGAACAAATTACAAAGAGGATTTATGGTAAATAAAAAATAGAGTTATCTCCCTTCGATAATTTCCATTTTTTTTTTATTAGGTCATTATAAATTAATTTCCAAATTCGTTCGAGACCACCAATAAATCTATTAACATGTTCTTACACAGGAAATTTAGGAAATATATGTTTAGACAAAAGTTAGCTTAATTTATTCAGGATAACTCAAAGACTCCGCTATATTCAAGTAAAATTATCTCCCTTGGTACCTATCCAAGTAAAAGTATCTCCTATTAGCCCTATTCAAGTAAAATTATCTCCCTTTGGCCCTTATCCAAGTAAAATTATCTCCCTTTAGCCCTATCCATGTAAAATTATCTCCCTTTTGGCTATATATGAAAATGAATTATCTCCCTTTTGCTTCACCACAACAAAGTTTGACTGCATAAGAATAAAGATATATCTAATTACCAAATTATCATGGATTTATTTAGATAATTGCTAATAGTGGTTTTGATTATGAGGTGTTAGAATTCTGGTCAGCAGCCCAGGAGCAACCATTAGAAATTCTTAGTTCTCGGGTAATAATTAAAGGGAATGGGGATTTTATAACACAACAGAGATGTATAGGAAAGGTTGCACTGTACGGTATCTTGTGTTTTAAGTCGTCACAAAAACCATTCCTTTGATACAAGTAAGGATTCAAAGAGAAAAATAGCAGGGTCACCTTTTTTGATTAAGACAAAATATGTTGTTATAGTAATATAATATTTACTTCAAAACATAACAAAATGTTGTTTTAAATCAACCAGCGCCACTCTTCAGGCATGTCGAGCAAATCTCAAACATACAAACTAAAAAAGATGAGAGCAATATCAGTTGCATAGTCTGTAAACTGTAGCTATTTTTGGTATCCATTCCTCCCTGAAATAGCACCCCTATCATTTAACACATTTGTAAGGGGAGATAATCAAAATCTATCTGAAATACATGGTGAAAATTAGAATATTATAGATGTTTAAAAATGTCAAAAATCCAAACTATATTAGTTTTAGTTATTTAGAAGGAAACTATGAATAGATTAGATACTTTTAAAAAATATGAACCGATGTAACCTAGCTGTAGTTTCCATGGTTACTTGACAAGTTTTCTATTAGACCAATATATTATAAATTGTATGTTATTATTTAAATTTGTTGTCTTGAAGATACATTATATAAAGGTAGGGTGTTTATCAGCCTGCTGCGTAGTAATGAAAATTAGCCAGTGTTTTATTTTTGTTTGCTTCAATAAGGTTTGTCTGTAAGATTTCACCAAGGCATGGCAATGATCAAATCCCTAATACAAATGTAAGGAAGGGCACTTTTTTCTACATTCCCTCCCCCCCTTAAAATGTTACAGATATTAATAGTAAAAGGGGTTACAGTGCTTTGTCCACCTAGAACCTAAAATTTATATGATTGAGGAGGGGTTGGAGACTCATAAGATACAAACAAAGCATTGTGAAATGGACATTGTGGAGGAAAATATGGATTGTCATGCATAAACAGACCTGTGTTACAGGTGTGGAATCGGACACATGTGCACATGTTGTTAAATAAGAAAATGCTGTTATAACCATTTGCATCCTCTATTAGTATTTCTGAGGTGCGTACAGGGTGGATGGGGTTTGTCCATACTGGGTACAGTCTTGGTCCTATGAGCTACCTTAGACTCCTCGTCCATAAAATGCACCATCGCAACATAAAATTCTGCATCATCACCTGTTTTGTATTGTGTTTGTTTGCACCAAGTATAAGAACACATGGAATGTCATATGTAGCACAAACACATTCCAGAAAAAGCTTCGTTTGTTGCTAGGTAACGGCTTGTAATGAAATTGTTTTGTTATATTACAGCAATATACAGGTTCATAGATATTGTATGATTTAATTACACACTATTGGTAGGTAAAAGCAGAAAAATTACAATATTTTATTTCATTATTTAAACACTATTTAATTCATAGTTATAAAAACAAAATCATTCACAGGTTTCAGTGATGTAAGGATATTTTCTAATGATAATATAATTTATTATGTAGATGTCTGTGAAATACTAAGATTTTGAAGTGAAATAAAAGCAAATATTTCACCCAGTGAATTTAAAAACGTTTGTTTCACAGCCAAATCACAGCATGATGTCACAGTGCAAACTTCGTCTCAATGAAAATTCCATTATCATTTTTACCTTAATTATAATCGTAAAAAAAAAAAGCCCAACAAATATCATACATTATGGAGTTGAATACTAAACAGGACAGGTGTTTCATGTAAGGTTCTAAAAGTTAAAATATTATTTTTGAAGTATAAAGAAATATTGATTTATTATGTAAATGATGATTTTCAGTCAATAGGATCTCGTTCACATCATGATTTTGAAGATTTCCAAAGCATGGTAAGATTGGATCAGGGAACAATCTACTAGTGTCAGTAGTGACTCTATTACTTTCTTTAGTGTTGTCTTTCATCTGATGGTAGAAAAGACATAGGTGAAGGATACCACTATCTAGTTACATGTATAAATCACAACTCTGTGCTGTGAAATCATTCACATTTTTCAAAGGTACCCATTTTCATTGATAAATTACTAGTTAAGTAAATACCCACTATGTTAAAATACCACAGACTTATTTTATTTCTGGTTTAGATTAAGTTTTGACCTTGGAAAGCAACCTTTTTTGTTTGAATTTATCATGACTATTGGTACCACATCTTTACATTCTTCTATAGTAGTTCCACAAAGCATTGGTGATGAGGAACACTACTTAATAACATGTAGACTTTACCTCTCTGGTATCTAGTAACAATACTTTGATCTAAGTAAACAAATAGATTTCATTTCGTATCTTGTTACTACATGTATTCTTATTGTGTCGGTAAATGACTCACTCCAGGTCAGAGGTCATATTCAATGAGTAACCTGCAAAAAGTCTCCAGATTTTTAGGTATTAAAACATGCATTACAGTATTATGAAAAGATAGAGGGCTTCCAAATGTGAATGAAATGTGACTTGGTAGTATCTTATGCAGGAAGCTGAGAAATGTATTCGGAACGATAGATACTTTTTCTTTAATCCAACAAACATCTGTTTTTACATAGATTGTATTATAAAATGATATCAACCCAATATCACTTTCTTTCTTTTTTTTCTTTTTTTAAATTTAACTTTTGAAATTTTGATGAATACATTTTTTCTAGCCTAGTATTCAGTGTAGGTGATGATAAACACTATTTAGTTACATGTAGTCATTAATTATAGATACTTATCTAAATTCTATGCAAAATCAATCTTTTTTCTGTTGTTTTACTTCTTTTCTCTCTGTAGATTGGTATAAAAGCTATATATAAAACAATATCATAGATTCAAGTTTTTAGGCAATTATCCCTTTAGCAGTAATTATCTGAGATTGGATATTTTTCCTGTCCATATCACTGAACTTACTCTGGTATAGCAAATTATCTGTCAGTGTGACATTAGACACATTATGATGTTATCAATAAAAAAATTTAAAAAGTCAGTTTTGAAGATCAATCTAGACTCACTGCGATACTAGCGATAATGTCTGTCTTGACCTTCATAGCTGCTGTTGTAGGTAATGTACATTTTATGAAATTTATCGGTACAGTTACATGTACTGTCAAACCTGTATTAAGAGGTCACCTTTGGGACATAGAAAATGTGGCCTTATAAGACAGTTGACCTCTTAAAAGAGGTTCAATTTATCTGAAACTTTCTATGACAGAATAAGAAAATGTGACCTTTAAATACAGGTGACTGCTTAATAGAGGTGACCACATGGGCAGGTTTGACTGTACATGAACATGTTTTCACTGTTTACTATACAATCCAGATTCTACTTTGAATTAAACCACTATATTGAATTCTTAAAATCCAGTATGTCTACCAATTATTTGCAACATGATCGAACGAAAATCCTACCACATAAACCAGTTTCAATGAGATATTTATTTAAGTCTGAGGTATAGAAATTAGAAAAACATCCAATGTTTACGTTATGTTACAACGTTAATATGCCAAATTCATTAACAATATTTTACATTTTATTTTTTGTCTGTATGACATTAAAAGACAGGAATTATTTTTAATGAATGACTATCTGGTTCTATTTTTAGACTGGTGGAGATGGTACCCAGGAAGGTAAACTGATACTTGACAGGGAACAGTTCTGTGATGCTCTTACTATTTTATTGGATAAAGGAACCAAAGAGGAGGTAACTCTTGTTAAAAATTTCCTTTTTGCAATTGAAAAACATAAAATGAATTCTATGACATTTAAGTATGATTCTAAAGGTAGCATTCAAGTTATATTCTGTAACAGTAGAATTAACCTTCTGAAGGTTGTTTCCCCTGACACTATGACCATCTGGGGCTGTTGTCCCTGGCTATTTTAAAGAATTGTAACATACTGTAATATTTTTATTTTTATTTTTTTACACAGTATGGAGAGTTATTTGACAAGATAGATGTGTCTAGAGAAGGTACTGTAGACTGGGACAAGCTTGCTTCTCATATGTTGTTAGAGTTTACTGAACGAGACGACAAGGTGAAATCAACACAAGTTCCACAATGGAAAGATCTAAAGACGTTCCAAAGGTAACGTTCTCAGATTGAATAATGTGTTATGGGTCTTTAATGCAGTGCTTAAGAATGTTAGGTTGAATTCATCACTACAAAATTCTACGGTCGTCATCACAATCTGGTTGACGGTTACGAAATATCTATATCTCAAATAACAATGGATCTTTTACTTTTTACGTAGATATTGTCTTTCCTCTATCACTGCCAAGACTATTCTGGACTTGACTGTATATATGAGTAACACAGTGGATGTCCTATAAGAAGCAGAGAAATTATGTCCTATTAATATGTGTCTTTATGTTATGAGTTCCAATTTGGTTTATGCAGTCTGTCAAGCGACTCCTGGTTTTCCTGATTTTTTCCTGAATTTGTTCGATAAACTCCTGATAACTCCTGATTTTGAACTTTTTCCCCACAAAAAAAAATAACATAATTATGTTGAAATTATTTTAGTGTAAAGCATCTTGTCAATAAAAGGAGGTGAGGAAAATGGCCTAAGTAAGACCTTTTAGCCTGCCAATTACATTCTGACATTCTGATAATGACCTTCATCTGGAATCAAAAACACCATGCTTAAATTTATATATTATGGCTTGAAAGCTCTTACTTAGAGGGGAGGATGGTGGCCATTTATTTTGTTTTTTGTATGGTTTTATCACTTTTTATATAAAAAACATTCCTGATAATCTCCTGATTTTTAACTAAAAACCCTCCTGAATTCCTAATTTTTGTAAGCCAAAAAGTGCTTGACAGACTGTTTATGGTGTTTATCGCCACTTTCAACAATTTTCCAGTTAAATCGTGGTGGTCATCTTTATTGGTGGAGGAAACTGGAGAAAACCACTGACCTGTCATAAGTCACTGACAGACTTTATCACGTAATGTTGTATCGAGTACACCTCGCCATGAACGAGGTTCAAACTCCCACCTTTTGTTGCGATAGGCACTAATTGCACAGCTAGTTGAAAATCCAACTACCATATGATCATGACCACGACGACTCCTTCTGAGTTCCATGTTGTGATGTCTGTTACAATGTTCACATAAAAACAATGTTTGGTTTGTCTTTACCTCCAGTTGTTTGTAAGAAGGCTCATGTCTTATTTACGTTGTTTGTGTGTATGGGTGTCCAACACATGTTGTGTTTTTCTTCATCTATGTTGCCAGTTTCTATGGATTGTCCACTTTTTATTGTCCCTTTCGGTATTCTCTAACGTTTATTTACAGTCATATCTTGACTGAGTAAATTTTATTGTTGAAGAATGAAAACTACTAAATATCATTAAGGTTTACACTTGTAGACAGGAGGATTCTGGGAGTTAGTAAGAACTATATGATTATGTCATTACAAAGACAAATTTTCATAGATTTGAATCCTGGGTGTGAAATATTTCATCAGTGTAATTTCTTGTGTTTTATTTCAGCCCTCATAAAGATATTATACAGAGAGTTTCTAGTATTAAGCATAATAACAGATATATAGCCATCAGTAAGGTAAGTCTATAGCTTCATAGTTAAACATAATAACAGATATATAGCTATCAGTAAGGTAAGTCTATAGCTTCATAGTTAAACATAATAACAGATATATAGCTATCAGTAAGGTAAGTCTATAGCTTCATAGTTAAACATAATAACAGATATATAGCTATCAGTAAGGTAAGTCTATAGCTTCATAGTTAAACATAATAACAGATATATAGCCATCAGTAAGGTAAGTCTATAGCTTCATAGTTAAACATAATAACAGATATATAGCCATCAGTAAGGTAAGTCTATAGCTTCATAGTTAATGTAAACTACAAATACAAAACACCAAATAGCTGACAAGTTTATCACATTTACAGCTCTACACAGGGCATAGTCAAACTAACAGTTTTTGTAGACACCAATAGCTGACAACTATATCACATAAGGTTGAATGTAGTACAGCTCTATACAGTCCAGAGTTAAACTAACAAGCAGTTTTTGTGGACACCAATAGCTGACAACTCTATCACGTAAGGTTGAATGTAGTACAGCTCTACACAAGTCGGCATCAAACAGACAATATTATTTGTGGGTTAGGATTAGCGTTATGGTATTTAACGCCACTTTCAATAATATTTCAGTTATATTGTGGCAGTCAGTCTTATTGATGGCAGAAACCAGAATACCGGCAGAAATCACCAACCTGTGTTAAGTCATTGACAAACTTGATCACATAATGTTGTATTGAATTTTAAAACATATTTGGTTTTAAAAAAATAGTTAAACGCTAAAAATTGTTTTAATTGACTTTTTCTACTGTTATTTCAGGAAGGAACAATATCTATGTGGGGCCAGGATCTTAAACCCCAGCGATCCTTTAAAACACAGACTGATTCATGTAAAACAAGAGATTTGTGGGTTACAGATTTCGTCATTCTTCAAAATATTAATAAAATTGCACTCTCTTTTACCAGTAAAGAAATAGGTAAGATTTAAGAAATAATCCACGAAAGCCATATTTTACTGTAGATTTTAACCTGGGTAACATTATTTCCGTAAAAAATGTATCGTGAATAATAATAAAAAAATGGGTTTCAATTTTTCAGAAAAAAAATGAATATTTAAAGAAACAAAGTGAATTAATGTTTTTTATGCACTACTGTCCTGTATTAATACACAAGATTGTCCTGGGGGTCATCGTGGTCGTGATCGTATGGCAGTTGGATTTACAACTACCTGTGCAGTGTGCAATCAGTGCCTATCACCACTTATGTTGTGAGTTTTAATCCTGCTCAGAAGGTGTACTTGATACAACATTATGTGATAAAGTTTGTTAGTGACTTGTGACAGGTTGGTGATGTTCACCAGGGAAATATTGTTGAAAGTGGCATTAAACACCATAAAACCAAACCAAACCAAGATTGTTCTGTCTTATGTGAGAAATCACTTTCCATTGTAAGTGGATCATTTCAATAGGAGACGTGGTCGGGTGAAGCTGTCTCTCATGGGTAAATGTCCAATCAAAAGTGCTGATTTGTTCGAGGTCACAGTTAAAACCATAAGAACATGATGAATGATGTTTTGCCACAAAGAAAATCGTCCCAAAGGATGGCAAATTTTACCTTCCATCCATTGTTTTATGGAGTTTTCCTAATGTATTTAACATTCGGCCAAAATTGAAGATCAGGATTTTATCTTCAATCGAATCTATGTCTTCTACCCACGTTCTGCTGTGTGTCACTCAAGGAAAAACGGAATTTCTCACACTCATTGAATATATCCTTGATATGAAATATAAATTAATTTTAGAGTCACATGTCATTTTATATGTGTTTCGATTGGTTTAAAAATTGAGGTTATTTTCCAATGTATAGAATCTGAAAATAGACGTCGTTCTCAAGGCGTCGCATGCGGTTGTCATCAGGTGATTTTCTTTAAATGAGGCCTCTTTGGGGTTATTTAAATTTATTTCCGATTATTAGCCTTATTTTGAAAAAATAAATATATTTTTCACTATCATAAAAAAAGTTTGAATTAATTTATAAGGATCAATCGAAATTTTTTGTTCGGTTCATTCGAAATAACCTCAATCAGGTTGTACACACCCTTGCGTTATGCGGGTTACAAGGTGTGTACAACCTGATTGAGGTTATTTCTTTATGAACCGAACAAAAATTGCGATCAATCCTTAAATGAACTCATGTAAGGAGCTATTACTTAGTGATACTGTTACTTACCTGTAGTTTAATGTTTTATTTACAGCCATCTATGACATGAGTACAAAGTTGGAGTTTAGTCCCCAGTATAAGATTCAGAATTTAAGCCATACACCACTTAGTTTAGATTACTGGTAAGTTTATATAGAGTGATTGAGTGTTGTTTAACACTGAACACATCAATTTTGTAGCTATATCATGGCGAATACAAGTTACATACAATTTTGTAGCTATATCATGGCGAATACAAGTTACATACAATTTTGTAGCTATATCATGGCGAATACAAGTTACATACAATTTTGTAGCTATATCATGGCGAATACAAGTTACATACAATTTTGTAGCTATATCATGGCGAATACAAGTTACATACAATGAAATGGTAATAGTGACCTCCATTTTGTTCTAGACAAACACACTTAATAGGATTTTTATAGTGCTGGCTCACTGAAACAACAGTCCGTGGGAAGACATGTCGCTCCACTCAACCACACTTTGCTGTTACTTCTTAATGCTGCATGCAATTTTAATGTTTTTGGTTTGCCACTAGGGCCTGAACCCACGATCTACCACACTCAAGGCAAACACACTTATCATTACACCACCGATGCAGTTTAATGATACTAAATTTTATCCTGCAATGGGGATATTTTTTGGTCATAATAAATGGGTTGAAATAAACTGTTGCCTTATAATATGACAGTGCCATAATAACACTTTTCACATTAGCCTAATACAGCTATTAAACCACACCCCTGTCATAATAACACTTTTCACATTAGCCTAATACAGCTATTAAACCACACCCCTGTCATAATAACACTTNTCACATTAGCCTGCAATGGGGATATTTTTTGGTCATAATAAATGGGTTGAAATAAACTGTTGCCTTATAATATGACAGTGCCATAATAACACTTTTCACATTAGCCTAATAAAGGTATTAAACCACACCCCTGTCATAATAACACTTTTTATATTAGCCGAATAATGCTATTAAGCAACGCCCCTTACCGGAACTACTATTGAGGTATCAGTGGGGTTTTTGTAATTTTTTTTTTTTATTATTAAATTGAATTACATTTTTTGTT
>MJUT01004115.1:227456-239943 GCA_002080005.1 Gigantidas platifrons | reverse complement strand
TATTAAACCACACCCCTGTCATAATAACACTTTTCACATTAGCCTAATAAAGGTATTAAACCACACCCCTGTCATAATAACACTTTTCACATTAGCCTAATAAAGGTATTAAACCACACCCCTGTCATAATAACACTTTTTATATTAGCCTAATAATGCTATTAAGCAACGCCCCTTACCGGAACTACTATTGAGGTATCAGTGGGGTTTTTGTAATTTTTTTTTTTATTATTAAATTGAATTACATTTTTTGTTACAAATTTTATTGCAGGATAAATACAATATTGGTGTATTGGCGGTAAATATAGAATTTATGTGGCTCGGCACAAAACGGATGGAAAGACTCGCTAAAAGCTTGTCTTTTCCCCGTTTCTAAGCCTTGCCACATAAATTCTCTATTTACCGTCAATACACCAATTAAGAATTGAATGCTTTTTTGTAGTTTTATTGGCATGTAAAAGCGTGGACCGAAGCACATTTTCATAGAAAAAATTCAATAAGTAGCTGAATGATATCACCATTATTGCCTTTACCTCTGCCTTTAGATGTTTGCCAGGACATCATATTAGTTCAACTTTGTTAACTCATTCACTATAAAAATAACACGGACTTGTGGATGAGGGAGGGAGGGATTGTTGTTTATTACCAAATGAATTTTTTTTCAGCTATATCATGACGAGAACAAGTTACATTCTATGAGATGATGTCCACTTTGTACTAGACCAACACGCTTAGTAGTATCTTCATAGTGCTAGTTCACTGAAACAACAGTCATCACTCTACTCTGGCACATTATCATAGTGCTGGCTCACTGAAGCAACAGTCATCACTCCACTCGGACACATTATCATAGTGCTGGCTCACTGAAGCAACAGTCATCACTCCACTCGGACACATTATCCTGATTCGAAGTCGTTGCTTTTGCTTCTTAATACTACATTCTTAGCGGAGAAACAGCAAATACCAATTTTATTGTCTTTGTTTGACCAAGACAGGTTTGAAACCCTCGATCTACCACACTTAATATGAGTACACAAATCATTACACCATTGATTCAGTTCAAAAGATTGTAACTTGAGCCAAATTGCTTTATTTTCAGGTCTAATCCTAATAATGTTAATGAGGCCATGTTATGTTGGGGAGATGTAGGAGGATATGTCAACGCTTTGTTCTTCAGTTCTGTTACCATGGCGCTGTTTGACAGACCTCCAGCTCCTGCAGGAGAGAAGCAAGGTAATGGAGTTGTCTTTCTTAGTAGTGTTTTTTTGGAATGGGAGTTATCTCCCTTGTGTACTTGTTTCTTTAGGTTTTTTTTGTTAATTTGATATTTTGTGTTAACTTATGTATTTGATAGAAGATTTTGTTCATTAAAATAGAATTTTTGTTAAAATTATAGTGGTATACTTTTGATGTTAGTTTTTGAGAAAGTTAAACAGATGTATTTATTGTTAATTAATAGAAATATAATGTTTATGTTTATTTTTCTTTATTTTTTTTACCCAGTTAATCATCTGACACAACTAAATTTTGCCTTGTATCCATGGCAACTTTAGGAAATCTGTTAGATTCTCTCAGGTTTTTTCATTTACTACCTATTACTGAACATGCTGTCATGACTTTGCTAGCATAATTTTCATTTAGTAATCAAAGGTTTGTCTGGGTGGTCGTATAAATCATTGATATATTGATTTATTTATTGTGTTTAATGCCACTTTCAGCAATATTTCAGCTATATCATAGCGACCATTTTTAGTGGTGAAAGAAGCCGAAGTACCTGGAGAGAACCACCGACCATGGGCAAGCAACTGGTAAACTTTATCACTTGCAGCTGCAAGTTGAGTGCACCTTTTTAGCTCACCTGACCATTCGGGTCAGGTGAGGAAGGGTCAGGTGAGCTATTGCCATCACTTGGCGTCCGTCGTCCATCCGTAAACATTTCAATCTTCTTCTAGAGAACCACTGAAGCAAATGGGACCAAACGTGGCAGAAATGTTCATTTGCATGGTCTAACCGAGTGTTGTTACTTTCATTACGATCGGTTATCCAACATGGCTGCCAGGGGCTATAAAAGCCTCTGATTGGCTGAAATTTTTAATGATCTTCTTCTCCGATACTACATGGAGGATGGAATTGAAAATTGTCATGAATGATCATTGCAAGCTGCTAACCAAGTGTTGTTACTTTTTGGACCAATTGAAATTCAAGATGGCCGCCAGCGGGGGACATAATTTAACATAGCGACCCTATGGGAAATATGTAAAACAAACTTCTTCTCAAGAACCACTGGATGGATTGGAACCATACTTGGCAGAAATGTTCCTGACAAGGTTCTGATCAATTGTTGTTACTTTTTGTTCCAATTGGTTATCCAATATGGCTGCCAGGGGCCATAATAGCGTCTGATTGGCTGAAATTTCAAAGATCTTCTTCTCCGATACTACATGGAGGATGGAATTGAAAATTGTCATGAATGATCATTGCAAGCTGCTAACCAAGTGTTGTTACTTTTTGGACCGATTGAAAATCCAAGATGGCCACCAGTGGGGCTGCTGTTACTAAAAATAGAAATTTCTTCAATTGTCCATTGCTGCTTTAGTATAAACCAAAATGAGCTCAAATTTTAACTGCAGCTAAATGGCAAGGAGTAGTTTAACATATATTCCGGGTTTTTCTGTGAAATTTTTCTTTCAGCCGATTTATACCGATTATGCAAATTAGGCATATTTTGATAAAAGATCACATTTAAATCTCCTTTGAAACAGCTGAACCAAATTAAAGTAAATTTGGCTGGGATGGTCCTTGGGTGATCCCCTTTCAATATGTATCCGACAGCCCCACCCTCCATTCAAAATGGCTGCTGTTACTAAAAATAGAAATTTCTTTAGTTGTCAATTTCTGCTTTATTACAAATCAAAATGAACTCAAATTTTAACTGCAGCTACATGGCAATGAGTAGTTTAACATATATTCTGGGTTTTTCTGTGAGATTTTTTCAGCCAGTTTATTCCGTTTGGGAATATTATGAGATAAAAGTCACAGCAAAATCTTTTGCTCAAAAATTTGAGTTGAAATGATCTTTGGATGACCCACTTACAAAATTATGTGCAACACCCCCCATTTCTATCAACTTTAGATGTCAAATTGAAAACCAGGTGTGCGATTACAGGCTCCTGGGAGCCTCTAGTTTTGTAATTTACAAGCCGGGCGTGAACCCACACCGTATTGGTGATAGGCTTGTATGAGTTGTTAGGTAATCCACCTACCTAACTCATTGAGCCACCCGGGCCCTTCATATAAATCAAGTTGTGTCAGATGTTGAACGGCGTGTGAAGTATTTATCATAATTATGATTTAAGATGAAGACATTCACACATTAAAGAAATTTAAATGTATGAAAGGCTTAAGGTATGAATGAAACCAGCAAATGAAACCAGAATATGAAGCCAGAAAATGAAACCAATGAACGAAACTGGAAAATGAAACCAAGGAATGAAACCAGCCAATGAAACTTTAAAGAGTGTTTAATTCATACTTATAATTTCACCAAAATTCAAAAAATATTTGAATTAATGCATGAAATATTTGATAAATTTCAGCATCTGCATTAAGTGGTATGTTTGTTGTTTTGTGCAGGAAGAGGAATCACACTATGTCATCAAACCTATTGTCACATACACATGTACTATGATTTCTAGCATTTTTTAACATTAAATCAGATGGGAAATTTAATGTTAATTAATTATATATGTCAAATTTTCAATTAAATCATTTAGCTTTGCTGCATTTTTTTTTCGATTCTGCTAATTTTAATAATTGAAAGAAAATGTAGACGAAAATGACGACTCTGCAGCACAATTTCGGCTCACTTCCTGTCGTTACAGCAAATGACACGGTTGACTTCACTTTCTGCTAGTGATAGATTCTTGTATATTTAATAATGATTAAATCAAATTATTGATTATTTATAAATTTTCTCTTTGATCTTTACACACAATAATAGACATTACTGGTATCAAGTGACAAACATGTTGCCATTGATTTCTAATTTGACATTATATTGATGTCAGTGGCATATTCACATTTCAGGCTTTGTCTTTGATGCAGTGTTGCTCTGAGAAATCCATTCTCATAAAAGCAATCAATGATAATATAAAATATCGTATTTTAAAGTTTTTACCTGAAGAAAATGCTAGAATCGTGGTTAAGATATTAAAACCACACGTCTAAATTTAACATAATGGTGGTAGATCTATTTGTATTGTTTTTATTTGGTAATGGTTACTGTTTAATATTTGAATTAAAGCAACTTTTGTTTTGGAATGTCATATTTTTTAATCCAAAAATATAATGAACAGTCAGATGGTTTCAAATCTTGTTATCTCAAACTCGGAAAAGTTGTTTCCTCGTGTAACTCGAAGTAAGCATTTCGTAGTTGATGCTAGTTTAATTTATTTGTGATAACTTGATAACTCTGCTATTTCAAAGTAAGGTCAGGGATCATTAGACTTTGGTTTATCTCCCTTTGTATATGTGCTACAGTGGTCAAAATGGTTTCACTCTACAGGGACACACCAAAAAGACAAAATTAACATATTTTTGATTTATTTTACATAAATTTTCTTAAAAATATGAGTGATTATTTTGATGATTGTGTTAATAGTAACACTGTCTTCTAAAACAGAATTTATCTCTTTGTTAAAATTTAGTAAAAATATGCTTCCAAAATAGAAGTTGCTTGTGTAATTTAAATACAATTGAATCTCATTTTAATATTCCAAATCTAACCAATCAAAATACTGGATATAGTGTGGAAATTACCATGGTTACACCTCAAATCTTACCATAAAACTTTGTATAATTCTCATACTTCAATATCCTCCAATCAGAACACTGGATGGTTATGTTTATGTTTTATTTTGAATTAATGGAGGTTACAAGAAATTTTTATGAATGTAAATAGTATTGAAAATGAAATAAATTAAATGCAGTGTTCTTATTGGCTAAAGTTTTATAGTGTTAAAGTAAGATTTCACAAGGTAACTGGAGTTAAAAAAAACCCACTCAAAATGAGGTTCAGTTGTATGAGATATGAACTCTTTTAGTGAAATCTAATCTAATTCTTAACATATTATCTTTTTCTGCTGTGTGTGTGACCTTTGACCTCTAACCTTTGAATTCTTACTTCATCAGCTTGGCAAGGTAAGTTTTTAACAAATATGATAAAATATCATTTTTTTGAAATGACCGACAAGGATTTAAAAGTCGGTACAATTTTCATCTAAAAAAATGTTAATGTGAATGGTACAATAGCCAGATTTGTTCACAGGGACGGGATATGGGGTCATTTTCTCACTACATTTAGTAGCAGGCCATTTAAACAAAAGTAGAAGACAGGAGGGTGTCTGTGTCCTCCCCCAGCAGGGGTTACAGGGCAGAAGATGACAAAAAGTAGACGGCTCAGCAGGTGAAGTAGAAGGCAATTTAACCAGCTGCCGGCTTCAAATGAGAAGGCTGGACAGGGATTTGAAAGTCTATAAGTTTCATTTCAGTAATATGCTATTAATGTGAATGATACTACAGGCCCATAGCAAAATTTTTTCAAAGGGACTGGTACGTGGGTTCATTAAGACTCAAAATCTTAACTACTAATCATAGTTCAACCAAAATCCTGATTTTAATAGTCTTAGTACAACCAAAATCTCAACTTTAATAGTCCATCTAGGTAATCAAGAGTGAGTTTGGACAACCCTCCCCTGTCTATGGGTGTATACAATAAAAGAAATTCTAAAAGTGAGATAATATATTACATTTTTCAAGAATTTAATATTAAACATTTTAATTCTTTGCTGATAAATAAACATTTTGTCTAAAATTTGAAGAATTCAATCTTTAGTTCCTTAATTTAACTCTTCGTCAGTTGTTCAAATTAACTAGCAAATGAGATACTGAAAATTTAAGAAGTGGAGGGACATGAAAAAAATATAAATAGAATTACACATTTTAAATAGAATTACACATTTCACATGACCTGGGGAAAATTGTTATCAAAAATCTGGAAATTAAAAATGGCTGAACAAAAATGATTCTCTGTCCTATCTCTTTCACAGTAAGAACTTCTGAAAATCTTGTTTAGGGATTGGATTGCAATGTTACCAAGGAGACAAAATGATATAATCATTAAAAAACATTCAGAAATTTGATAAACAAAAATAATTTAATTTGATGTGAATACTGTAATATGATTGGCTGATCTGCTTTGAGCAACATTGGTTATACTTCATAACCTGGGTTGGTATTGTGACGTCTTTATTTTTCAAATTTTATTATCATTTAATTTTTTTTAAATGGAATTAATGACAATTTAATGCAAAATAGTAAAATATTTCTATTAAATCTATTTTGTTCAAATACATTTATTAATCATTGATAATTTATGCATGCAACAACAATTCTTTAAAAATAAAAATAAGCATGTATTTTTAAGCTTTAACTGCATGGCAATTAACACATCTGCTTGTTCTGCATGTCAAAATAATATACAGATATACTTCTGTTTCTATGGAAACCATATATGCACTGTTTGTCTATTATGGAAATTGGAAATCATTAAATGAAAGAACTTACTTAGACAAGACCTACCTAGGCCAGACTTTCTTAAGACAGATCTACCTAGACCACACTTTCTTAAGAAAGATTTACCTAGGCCATGCTTTCTTAAGAAAGATCTACCTAGGCCAGACTTTCTTAAGAAAGATCTACCTAGGCCACGCTTTCTTAAGAAAGATCTACCTAGGCCATGCTTTCTTAAGAAAGATCTACCTAGGCCACGCTTTCTTAAGAAAGATCTACCTAGGCCACGCTTTCTTAAGCATTACTTAATTAGGCCAGACAAAAACATGTATGGTTCCTAGTACATTATAATGAGATATTTGTAGGTAAAGGTACAATGGCAAAATATTTATTTTCTCCAATATTTATGTAGAGAGTCTAGTGTAATTTTTTGTGTAAATAACAGTTTTTACTGAAGAAATCTGTCAAAAACAGTATAGGTTTGGTTTGGTTTATGGTCTTTAATGCCACTTTCAAAAATATTTCAGTTCTATCATGGCGGTCAGTTTTATTGGTGGAGAAAACCAGAGTTCCCGGAGAAAACCACTGACCTATCCCAAGTCACTGACAAACTTTATCACATGATGTTGTATCGAGTACACCTTGCCATGAATGGGGTTTGATCTCACAATGTTAGTGGTGGTAGGCATTGATTGCATAGGTAGTTGTAAATCTAGCTACCATGCAATCATGACCACAACGGCCCCCCCCCCCCAAAAAACTATATTAGTTTGGGGACTATTTATTCATGTTATGTATAACATGTGGATATAATTTTGACTAGTACAATGATTGATTGTTATTTAACATCAAGTTAGCAATATTTTTGCAATCTTTATGATGAGAATAAATTTATAAACACATAGGGAGAATGTGACCAGGTGGTTGCGGGCCCAAATGTTAAAGTTTTGATGCAATTGATCCAAGAATCAGCTGAAAATAGCTGAAAGTAATGATTAACGCCAATAACACAATCCAATGATGTGTGTAAAATGTGGTTTAAAAAAAATGTTTTGAAGTATTTTTGTACTCCTAACCTCTGAACTACAAGTTTTCGTCAGATTCGGTAGACTTTTGAAGCTGTCATTTAATGTTTCCAAACCTTATACAAGCAGTGCATCCATTTGTTTTTTGTTTTTTTTTGACATTGTGCAAATTGTTCATCATAATCCTTTATTTTATTGTAGAACCTTGTTTAAACGTCAATATAAATGATGTCTCCAGTGACGTGGAAAATGCCAAGTATAAAAATGTGGTTTATTTCAACAAAGATTGTCATAAAGGACAGTGGGTCAGACAATGTGAGTAGTCTCCCCTAATTGAGTGTAAAAATGTGGTTTATTTCATCAAAGATTATTATCCCCTCCCCCGCGATAACGTTGAGGGATATAGTAATAGCGGCTGTCTGTCTGTCCATCCGTCACACTTTCTTGTTTACGCGATAATTTGAGTAAACATGGATAGATTTGAATAATATTTTGCATGTGGCTTGTAATTATCATTATCTTGGATTGGTTGTAACATGGAAATATTTGAAGCAACCGTTTTGGGGGAAAATCTTAGTTTTTGGTTGAAAAATCACCAATTTTGAGAATTGTGTCTTGTTTACGCGATAACTTTAGTAAACATGGATATATTTTAATAATATTTTGCATGTAGCTTGTAATTATCATTATCTTGGATGGGTTTTTAAATGGAAATATTTGAAGCAAGGGTTTTAGGGAAAAATCTTAGTTTTTGGTTGAAAAATCACAAATTTTGAGAATTGTGTCTTGTTTATGCTATAACTTTAGTAAACATGAATAGATTTGATTAATTTTTTGCAATATTGGATGGGTTCTTACATGGAAATATTTGAAGCAAGGATTTTGGGGGAAAATCTTAATTTTTGGTTGAAAAATCACCAATTTGGAGAATTGTGTCTTGTTGACGTGATAACTTCAGTAAACATGGATAGATTGGAATAATTTTTTGCATGTGGCTTGTAAGTATGTTATACATTAAGACTGCAAGGCTGCTTTCTATAAATATGTAAAGCTAAATATTATGCAAGTGCGGGGGATACGTCGCCCATTTATGCACTAGGTGATTCTCTTATTTATTTTTAAATTATTTGACTTTCCAATCTTTTGACTTTGAGTGATGAAAGATTATTCCAGAAACACATCGTGAACACTAAATAAATATCTATGTTTTTATAAGGCCCACGTGTGTTCAGTATAGAAAGATTTCACAGTATTTGTCTCATAGATTACAGACTTTTGGAAATTCGTCGGACCGAGCGGGCAGAAAATCACAAGGACCGGCTATACTGCCAAAAAAAATGTTTGTGTATTTTGTTATGCACCGGAAATCGGAAATGCAACTGGTATTGCGGAATGATCACGGTCAACGGAATTAGATTCTGCTTCAAATGACATTTACTTCTTAAACATGCAACTGTTTCCATGGTAATTCTATTAATCATTGTATTTTTATAGTTGAAACTGGCTGTGATGCATCAATGCAACCATTTCGTGTGTTTATATTTGAAAACATGACGGGTCGGGTTTCTATTGTTCCCATCACCGATTCCGTTTAAATTTTTGAGTTTTGTAAATTCCGGTTTTAAAAAATAACCTAAACTTTTTCTTCAGGGGAAAATTCAGGTCCTGCACAATTTCAGTAGGTCCTGCAGAAAATTATTGGGTGCAGGACCTATGTCCTACATATTGAAATTTTTTTTCAAAAAGTCTGAGATTACTTAAGAAATAAATCATGGAAGCCAGAATGTGTTGGGAGTTTTAGCATGGATTGGCGGATATTAGTATTTTATCCCGAGCCAGAAGCGAGGGATAAAATTTACTAATATCCACCAATCCATGTTAAAACTCAAAACACATTCTGGCTTACATGATTTATTTCGATTCTGATATGTCTAAGAGTACAAATATGGTAGTATACTTTGATTGGAAGACGGTAATTTATATTTACGCCTGCAGAAAATGTCGCACACAATTTATGTAACTCGAATAATACTGTGCCCTCTATCGGCATTATTCAGGTTACAACTTATGCTGTAAATGGAAAAGTCGGTCATATTAACCGACGCATGTGCTAATGAGATTATATCGGATGGATAACTCTCCCGATTGTTAACAAAGCAAAAGAAGGAGGTTATAAACTTGTCTCATAGATTAGTATGTTATTAACAAGCTTCTTCATTATCTCTCTTCAGTAAAGTACTCTCAGTATTTAGAAGCATTTATCAGCTGTTCTACAACCAACACAAATTCCATGGCGATTGCCAAGATGGAGAAAGCTGGAGCAGCAACAGAGAAAGGGAGCATGGCACATCAGGTTGACAAGTAAGAGTTAGGTTATTTATTTATACTGTCAAACCTGTATTAAGAGGTCACTTTTGGGACAAAGAAAAAGTGGTCTTCTAATACAGGTGACCTCTTAAAAGGGGTTCAATTCATTTGAAATATTCTATGACAGGACAAGGAAAAAGCGACCTTTTAATACAGGTGACTGCTTACTAGAGGTGATCACATGGGCAGGTTTGACAATATAGAGTTGAACCTTTGAATTTCTTGGTTAACATGAAGTAAAAATATGGTATATATGTAGCACTGTACTCATTATATCTGTAGTGTACAAAGTTTTCCTTCAATCTCACTAAGATATATTTTCAGTATCAATAGACTTTGTCAGTTACCGTAAATTAGTGGTCAGTTTGACGTTTATGACATATTATGACGCTACATAAAAAACCAATAATGTCAGTTTGAAGGTCTTAACATACAATATCACTAATATCATAACTTCTCCTATCCTCCACCAATAAAACTGACCACCATGATATTACTGAAATATTGTTGAAAAGGTGTTAAACACTGTACTGTTCCTCATTTCAGACTTTCTGTGATACTAGTGATGACGTCTGTCTCAACTTCTGGTTATTGGGCATCATCGTGATTTT
The DNA here is from genome assembly GCA_002080005.1 of Gigantidas platifrons. NCBI lineage: Eukaryota > Metazoa > Mollusca > Bivalvia > Mytilida > Modiolidae > Gigantidas > Gigantidas platifrons. The sequence goes on along the minus strand of MJUT01004115.1, from coordinate 229,370 downwards.
AAAAAAAAAAATGGCAAAAGTTGACATGGTTACATGGTTGTTTGCTTTATTGCTTTATTGACAGATTCAGTTGTAAGACATGTCTTAAAATCCTATATTACACTGTAGTATTCTGTTTAAGCTAAGGGATTTTACTGTTTCCAGTTTCCTGACGTATGACTTCAAATATAACATACATGTCTGTCCTATATTTTCATCTTTAAAACTGGTTTACGCCACGATATAGCTGAAATATTGCTTAAGTTGGCGTTAAACACCAATCAATCAATCAATATTTTTATCTTTACAGGAACAAGCCTGTCAGTCGTAGTATAAGTAGAAGACCGTAAGTATTAAAACATTACAACATCTATGTGAGTTATGACGCGTAACGGAAAACGTGATGACATCTTGAATTAAATCATTTAAGAATTGAATGCATTCTTTTGAAGTTTAATTGGGGTATGAAAGCGTTGACCGAAGTACATTCATGTTGAAAATGTGCTTCGATCAACACTTTCATACCCCAATGAAACTTCAAAAGAATGCATTCAATTCTTATAATTATATTTAAATCACACCAAAATTTAATATAGTTGAATTTTCGTTGTGAATTTTATTTGTGTTAGATTATTTGTTGTTGGAAATTACAATGCCATTGATTGTTTACATCTGAAGTCGTCATGGAGGCACGTGCAAGTTCGGGTTTGAGTTTCATTGGGATGTGAAACATCTCTTTTATAATCATGTGACCACTTCATAACCAATCATATTGTAACATTTCAATGAAAAACGGAAGTAATGTAATTATTGTAACTTGTATTACTATCAATTAGAAGATTGTAAAGTTTATAACGTTTTGTGTTTTCTTTTATCTACTCACAATATATTTTTTTATCCCGCCACGGTATAACTGAAATATTGTTGAAAGTGGCATTAAACACCATAAACCAAACCTATTTTTTCATCAAATTTTATTATTTGTTTTATTTAATTATCTCAGATTGCTACCTAAGGGATCTTGACTCCAAGTATTATAAGCAAATTTATTTTCCTTAGAAAAAAAATAGGGCTGTCATGGTTGTGGTCGTCTGGTAGTTGGATTTACAACTACCTGTGCAATCAGTGCCTTTCACCACTCAAGCTGTGAGTTCTGATCCCACTCTTGGCAAGGTGTACTTGATACAACGTTATGTGATGAAGTTTGTCAGTGACTTGCGACCGGTCGGTGGTTTTCTCTAGGTACTCTGGTTTCCTCCACCAATAAAACTGATCTCCATGATATAACTGAAATATTGTTAAAAGTGGTGTTAAGCACCATAACCCTGTTCCTACCCCCCCCCCCCAAATAAAGAAAAAAAATCCACTTCTAACTAATAATGAATAAAATCAGGAATCTTTTATTTTAATTATTTTCAGGACCTATTTTGACATATCACAAGGAGTAAATGCATTTGACTACAGCCAGAACTTAAATTTGATTGGTAAGTTTATAAAATTAATCAGCCAATCAGAGGTAGAAACAATTCATTTTACAACATGAGCACCTGAGTTCACTATTGTTTTGTTTTTGGGGTTCGTATTGCTAAATCTTTAGTTTTCTGTGTAGTGTTTTACAGATCACTGTTTGTTCTATTTCATCCATTGTGTTGTCTGTCCTTCTTCCCTTTACGGTTTCTGATTACCTCTTTGGTATCTATCACTGTTTGTTCTATTTCATCCATTGTGTTGTCTGTCCTTCTTCCCTTTACGGTTTCTGATTACCTCTTTGGTATCTATCACTGTTTGTTCTATTTCATCCATTGTGTTGTCTGTCCTTCTTCCCTTTACGGTTTCTGATTACCTCTTTGGTATCTATCACTGTTTGTTCTATTTCATCCATTGTGTTGTCTGTCCTTCTTCCCTTTACGGTTTCTGATTACCTCTTTGGTATCT
>MJUT01004115.1:214482-227341 GCA_002080005.1 Gigantidas platifrons | reverse complement strand
GGTTTCTGATTACCTCTTTGGTATCTTCAAACTTTTCTTGAAAGAGATTGATTTGTTTATGACTTGTGTAGAATTTGACAATTAGTCCCCAGATTGATGTTATATGATGGCAAATTTGTCTGAGCTGGGGTACATAAACATGTATTGGTTTTTGTCATCACTGTCAGAAATTTTTCAGATATATCGTGACTACAATACCCAATTTGATGTAGGATGAAAGCCTGGGCAGTTATATTGAACTAATTGTTGTAAGGCCCAGCCTTGGGTTGGTATCTTGAAACCTTTACACTTATGGTTAATAAGGCTCAAACTAATTATCCCCACCAATCAATAAACGTATCTGTTTGTTGATCATATGACTGTGCACATTTCTTAGTGGAATTTTACGTGTCTTTATTAATTTCTTTTTGATATACACTAATTCAACATCCTGTCATGTGATTTTTCTGTGATGTCCACTAATTCTACTTCCTGCCTTGTCAGTATTACAGCCAGTATTAATATATTTTTGTCTTTACAGCCACAGCAGGTGTCAACCATCATGTGTGTTTGTGGAATCCATACGTCAACTCTAAACCAAATGGAGTAAGTATATGTATGTTATGTATCTTTTGATTGATAAGTGATCTTTTTATGTCCCCGTCATCTGGGACATCTTTGTCTGTATGTCCCGCATTTGGTTTCTGCAGAATAACTCAGGTTCCCATAAAGCAAATAATTTGCAAATTATACACAAGGCCAGGGAACATAAAGGAAGGCCAAGTTTAATTTTGGATTTTACCACTTTTTTCCATTCTGGAGTAATGCTTATGTTTATGTCAGATGGAATTGGAGGCATCAATGTCCTATGGATGCATTCTTCCATATTTTAGCTATATCAGATTTATATCTTTGTCCAAGACTTAATTAAATATCAATTACTCTAAAAGTCTGCACAGACTTAGTAGTCCAGGAAATATACTGACCTGACCAACATGACCATCTTAACAACATTATAGGTGTAGGGTAAAGTAGTATACTGGTGTCCATGCCTGTACAATACTGACCTGATCAACATTATAGGTGTAGGGTAAAGCAGTATACTGGTGTCCATGCCTGTACAATACTGACCTGATCAACATTATAGGTGTAGGGTAAAGCAGTATACTGGTGTCCATGCCTGCACAATACTGACCTGATCAACATGACCATCTTAACAACATTATAGGTGTAGGGTAAAGCAGTATACTGGTGTCCATGCCTGCACAATACTGACCTGATCAACATGACCATCTTAACAACATTATAGGTGTAGGGTAAAGCAGTATACTGGTGTCCATGCCTGTACAATCACTCACTGTCACAGGAATTAAACTGTAAATGTCGATTAAATTAAACATATAATTATTGTGTTTGTACTCCAACAAAATCAGTGTTTAAACATTAAGAAACATGCTGTATATAACATACATATATTAGCATGGGACCCATATTACTAGTATGGTTGAGGTGTCCACTTCTGTAATTAGAATATCACATTACATATTTATCACTGCAGTTCATCCTCGTACTTTCACTTTCAGGTATTACTAGATCACATGACCTGTAAAGTTCTGTTGTCTACTTCAGTTAATAGAGCATCACATGACATATTGAAAAGTGCAGTTCAGCTATTTATTTTCACTTTCAGGTATTGTGAAGTCACATGACCATTGAGGGTCACATTACATATTCAACAATTCACTTCGGATTTTTACTTTCACTTTCAGGTATTACGAGGTCACATGGCTAGTGTAGTTCAAGCACAATTTATGAAAAGCCGAAGCCAGCTAATTAGTTTTTCAAAAGACAAAGTGTTACGTATCTGGGATGTACAGTTGCAAGTCTGTATACAAAGATTAGCTGGCATGTTCCCAAAGGGCCCTGAAGGTAAAGTTCATTCCATTTTTTCACAGTATAACACTTTACACAAAGGTTATATAGGTATTAAAATTAACAAAGGTTGTATTCTCCAATTCCTTTCCACACAGACAACTTTTGGTAGTTGGTTTACAAAGAAAATGTTAGGCTTGCTTAATTACTTCAAAGGTAGTTACTAGTCAAATATGACAAAGAAGTGTACTTTATAGTCACATGCTTTCTCCACCCCACCAAACCACACCTCCCAATCCAGGTTAATGTCATCTTATAACAATCACACAATTTTACACTGTGTTTAGTTTTATTTTATCGACACTATTGGTAATTTGTCAGCTATATCGTGACTACCAGACTTTATGGGGAGGTGGGGAGGCGGGAGCCTAGACAGTTACAGTAAATAGACTGGTGAAAATGAGACCATTGGTAGATGCCTGGAGACTTTAAAACTTTAAGACTTGAGGTGGGTTTTGAGGAGCAAACCAACATCAGTGATGTTATGATTGTGATCAGAAGACAGACGTCTTCATCACTAGGTCACCCATGCCTCCCAATTTCAATTTGAGACATAAAAGAAATCTCCTTGCCATCAGATTAACATTGACTGTATAATAATATATCTCAGAATAATATAAAATTTTGTGTGTTAAAGATCAAGACACATTTTCTATTGGAATTTATTCATCTTATTTCAGTTCAGAGTACATTGTATTTTGATGAAGGGAAGGATAGAAATGGTTTAGACAGAAATCGGTTGTTTCTCTCGTTTAACTATCAGCTGACATTACTGGAGATGAAGGCGGAGATACGTGATAGGATTCTGTCACATGACAAACCAGTCATTTCTGCTATTTATAACGACAAGAAAAGTCAAGTGAGTTGTACATTAATAGCTTGTGTAGTAGTTGAATTTACAACTACCTGTGCAATCAGTGCCTATCACCACTAAAGTTGTGAGTTTGAATCAGGTGAGGTGTGCTCAATACAACTTTATGTGATAAAGTGTGTTGGTAACTTGTGACAGGTCGGTGGTTTTCTCTGGGTACCCTGTTTCCTCCACCAATAAAACTGACCGACACGATATAACTGAAAGATTGTTGAAAGTGGCGTTAAACACCATAAAGCCAACTAAACAAACCTTTTGATGAAATACAAACACTTAAAAAAATTGTTGTTTCTATCAAATATACCTTTTATTAGGGTCAAACATGAATAAAGACTGCATGGAAATCAACTTTAGAGAAAAGTAAAGGAGTAATCAAGAATTGACAATCCTGAGACACAGGCAACATTGAGCACACGACATAACAAAACACAGAATGAAAAGAAACAAAAAAAAACACATAACACAGAAAGCTAAAAATATAAGCAACATGGACCCAGCTGCTTGTAAAGTGTAAGCAACATGGACCCTGTCAAAACTCTGGGGTGAACCCAGCTGCTTGTAAAGTGTAAGCAGTTGTTGTTTCTTATAAAACATGGTTTTACTCATTCAAGTGCTGTCGGTGACAGAGGAAAGAATAAAATATGTAAAAGAGAAAAGATCCACTGTCATTTAAGAAATGAATATTTCGTAATCGTAACCAGTTGGTAGTGACTACTGCAGAATTTTTGTAGCAATGACTTCAACATAGGAGCAATATAGTCTTGTTTTAGTAGCTTTTGCATCAGCAGCTGATGTTTGTACTAGAAATTTTATTCAAAACAATAACTATATAATTCCTGTCGATTTTAATATGATTATTTTCCTTTATAAATTTTTGTAGATAATAAGTGTTTGTCAACAAGGAACTATGATCGTGTGGATGATTGACACAGGTCAAAAGGTCAAACAGTTCAATAATATCCATAGTACGTCAGAGGTCACATCTCTAGCTCAGGACAACTTTGGTACTAAAATATATACAGGTGCAACTGATGGAATAGTCAAGGTAAGGTTAAAGTTTAAAAGGTCAAACAGTTCAATAATATCCATAGTACAGCAGATGTCACGTCTCTAGCTCAAGACAACTTTGGAACTAAAATATATACAGGTGCAACTGATGGAATAATTGAGGTAAGGTTAAAGTTTAAAAGGTCAAACAGTTCAATAATATCCATAATACTTCAGAGGTCAGGTCTCTAGCACAGGACAACTTTGGAACTAAGATACTGGTACAACTGATGGAATAGTAAAGGTAAGGTTAAAGTTTAAAAGGTCAATGGAATAGTCAAGGTAAGGTTAAAGTTCAATATCTTAAGTTCCCCTTAGAAATATCATTTATATACAAGGTTAGGGACCATTAACAAATCTTACCAAGTTCTGTTTTGGACTTGAATGCTTTTTAATGAAATTGTGTCACTTGATTTGTCAAAAAATACCAATTTCTCATGTTTGCTCTCAATAACTTAAGTTTCCTTTATGGAAATTATTTGAATTTTATTAATGTCTATCTGTATTCAGTATTTATATATTAATGTGGTCTTGTCCAGGTAATATGCCAAAATATTACCTGGACAAGACCACATTAATATCATTATTATACTGAGTGTCTAATTGTCCAGGTAATATGCCAAAATATTACAGTACCAAATATCACTACAGAAAGTATAATATTGATTTTTTATTCAGTAATATTTAGATTTTGCCACAGGAAGTATGTGATACAATGATTTATTTTGTTGTTTAAGGAGTGGGATTTTAATGGCCATTGTTATCATCAGCTGGAATGTGCTGGAGGACAACCTGCTGATGTCGGTCAAGTTCTTATACTGAAAAGAAGTGTGGTAGCAGTAGGATGGACAAAGTGAGTTATCTCCCTTTTCACAGTTTAAAACAACCTCTGTTAATCATACAGCTGTATCTGGAAAAAGTGCAATAAAATGAATATTTGATAAATAAGAGGATTATTTCTACAGTGTTGGGAATATATTTTGGATAAGGGCATAGTGAACCTGTCTATAGTGGACACGCTTATTGTTAATATCCATTTAGCTGGCTCACCTTTTACGTCACCAACAAACTGAGCGCAGCTGATGAAGTTTATTCCAGACACATGTTGTGTGTGTTAAATTAGATACATAATACTACACATTCTATGAAAAGTTTGTAGATACCAAAGGTTTAATGAGAAACTGTAATTCAAAGAACAAAGAATTAAATGGCTAAAAGAAAAATGACAAAAGGACAAACATTGATCTACAAAACAATACACAGAAAACTAAGGATTGAATCCCATGAACCGCATTTAAAACCATGGATGAACTCAGGTGTTCCGGACGGGTAGGCAGTCCCTGTTCCATTAAATTAATCTTTTGGATCCAGGTTTTAAGTTTAGATAATTTATTCAACACAATATAGGTTTTATCCAAGGAAAAAAAAACTGAGTTGTAAATGATCAGAAATATTGTCTACATATGTTTGTATAATTATGGTATCGTTAGTTAATCCCCTTGAATTTTTGACAGATTAGACTGTGTGTTTATTTGATTGATAGGAATTCAAAACTTGAGGGGGCTGTTGTGGCCGTGATCGTATGGTAGTTAGAGTTACCTGTGCAATCAGTGCCTATCACCAATAAAGTTTTGAGTTCGAACCCTGTTCATGGCGAGATGTACTCCATACAGCATTATGTGATAAAGTTTGTCACTGACTTACGGCTGGTCAATAGTTTTCTCCTGATACTCTGGTTTCCTCCACCAATAAAACTTACCGCCACGATATAGCTGAAATATTGTTGAAAGTGGCGTTAGACAGCAAAAGCACAACCCGAAACTTGAGGATTTTAATACATGCTTATATTATTTTTCAGATACATCACAATTTTCCGTAATGCTGCATTTAGAGAACTCCACGTTCAGCCCTCAGATTGGAAAGGTGGACAGGAACACGTTGAAGACATTTTATGTGTGGCTTACTCAGGACCAAACATTTTAGCCACAGGGTCTTATGATGGCGACATTATTATTTGGAACTTAGGGTCTGAACAAGTATCTAAAAGACTGAATCAGAGATCACGTAGAATCGTAATGAAATCACAAGGCAAAGGAAACATGGGATCCTTGAATAGAGAGGTACCAGTATTTTACTGTAGAGGGGAAATTGTGAGATTGTCATAGCATGTACAATTTTGTAATGATATATTGTTACATAATTTGAATAATCAAATTAAAATTTTTTTTTAATGTGTTACAGCTATGGAACTTAGAAATATCAAATTTATATATAATTTTTTTTTTTTTTAAAGTATTAAAGAAGACATTTTTTTGTAGGTCGTTTTTGGGAAAACCCAACATTTAAAAAAAATTATTATCTGTACTGATTTTCTTCTATCTAAAAGACATAATTTTTGTTTTATTTCTGATGTTTTGTTATTGTAGCCTACCCAGATGTCAATGAAAAGTCGACCAAGGTCAAAAGCGTCACGAGGAGGAGAAGATACAGTAAGTTTACAACTAATTTATTTTCTGTTAATAGATTATTACAGTGATATAGAAACACAGTGAATGTCATATATTAATCCATGGTTAAAAATGTAAAAATATAAAGACGATAAAAATGATGAATACATAAAAACAGAAAAAGTAAGAATGACCCGAAATTTCCCCCTAAAAAGTTTTTGTCAAAGAAAACTGAAAAATCACACACCTGTTTAATTAAATGACCTTGTGTGTAGTTTATTATTAAAGAGAATGTTGATAACAACAAAGCTTGCTTTTATGGACTGCTTTAAGAATAAAGATATTTCTTGAAGAAGACTATGAATAATAATAATAATAAATTCTTTATTTATAGAGGGTTTCACAGTTAGTTAATAACTAATCTTCCCTGAGGCCCTCATTGACATACTTAAACATACATTGTAAAGTACACTATAAAAGTTACACACAAGAAGCAATACATTGTAATAAGTATACACAAACAGATTTAGTAAATATTTAATGGTTATTTAAGGTACATCATCATTTAAAATGAGACTTTTAACTTTTATTTTAAATGCATTATGGGAAAAAGCTTGCCGTATCGAAAACAGAAGTTCATTCCATATATTGACTGTGGGGTTTATTTAGGGTTCTCTTCTAGAAAGGAGGGTAGGAAGATACTATATTCTAAAGGGTATGCATCTTACACTTTGGTCTGACATCAGTGAATCACTGTGGAATACCTAATTACCACTGATTGCTGGTGTTTCTTATAAATGGCACAGACATTTACGACCCATCCAGTGTATTTCTGTACAATATACAGGATGTCATTTGATTGTGTTTCACCCACATTAACAGTGATACACTGTAACATCATTGTGAAAAATCACAAGCCAGGTTAATTTTCAACAAAAACAACTTGTTGTATTGTAATTTACGAGGGCTGTCGTGATCGTGATCATAGTTGGATTTATAGCTACTTATTCAATCAGTGCCTATCACCACTAACATTGTGAGTTCGAATCCCACTCAGGTTAAGGTATTCTTGATACAACATTATGTGATAAAGTTTGTCAGTGACTTGCGACAGGTCTGTGGTTTTCTCCGGGTACTCCGGTTTCCTCTACCAATAAAACTTACCTCCAAGATATATCTGAAATATTGGTGAAAGTGGTGTTAAACACCATAAACATATCCATGTAATTTACAGATAGCTAATCTGATACATGTAATTTCAGAATGACTTTGGTTTTGCTGTAACGAGACTGAGTTTCTTAGAAGAAAGAAAACGTCATTCTGCTGCAGGGGGAGCTAACCTTGTCAGCTGTGGAGGAAATGGTTGGGTGAGGTTCTGGAATACAGCCAGGTCTGAATTGATGGCAGAATTTGTAGCCCATACTCATGGTAAGATTTTAGGGTGCTGAGAAAAGTCAACTCTTTATGATATATGTAATATGACGAGAATTTAATTTAAAAGCTTATTTTAGAAAGTTATAGTCCCCTTCTTGTGAGGCCAATTCCACCATAGGCCACTCCTTTCGTCAAGCCAGATTTCAAATACACTGAAAATAGTAAAATAATATTAAATTGTTCCGCTCTTATAAGGCTATTTGTACACTGCAGTCCTTATATTCATGTTTATTTCATCTCGTAGATCAATTTCTGTAAAATTTGCATGGGGTTTTGTCTTCAGCTGAACAAGATTTGACTGTTTGCTGGATATATTATGAAAAGAAAGTTTAGACAGTAATTGTCAACAATTTCACCAATATCAACAAAGTAAACAACCACCTCTCGTCCCAAATCACCAGACATAAAAAAAAATACCATACTATATGACCTCAGGAAGCCATGTCCTGGTTTCTATAGAAACCATACTTAATTTTAGATAAATACGTACTATTGTTGATTTGTTTTGCGAGATCGAAATCACATCGATGGCGAAACCAGAGATACGAGATGCAATAATGTCTGTCTCGATTTTCATAACTTCCGTTATTCTTTATATACCACATTTTATCGCTTGATAGATATTATCTTGTGTATAGATCAAAGGGAAAATTTACAAAACTGGATATGCTTGAAAATGGCTTTAAAAATCAACCAATCCTGCATAAAACATTTTTTTATTTTCAGCTGGCAGTATAATAATGGCGGTAGATTCTCAGAACAGATACCTAGCTACAGGTGATGTTGATGGTACTGTAAAAGTCTGGGACATTAGAGAATACTGTTTACATCAAGCAGATGAAGTTGTTACTGTACCACCAAGTAAGTGTAGACATAATATTTAAGTTTGTCACTGTACTGTAAAAGTCTGGGACATTAGAGAATACTGTTTACATCAAGCAGATGAAGTTGTTACGGTACCACCAAGTAAGTGTAGACATAATATATAAGTTTGTCACTGTAAAAGTCTGGGACATTAGAGAATACTGTTTACATCAAGCAAATGAAGTTGTTACTGTACCACCAAGTAAGTGTAGACATAATATATAAGTTTGTCACTGTACTGTAAAAGTCTGGGACATTAGAGAATACTGTTTACATCAAGCAGATGAAGTTGTTACAGTACCACCAAGTAAGCATAGACATAATATTTAAGTTTGTCACTGTACTGTAAAAGTCTGGGACATTAGAGAATACTGTTTACATCAAGCAGATGAAGTTGTTACGGTACCACCAAGTAAGTGTAGACATAATATTTAAGTTTGTCACTGTAAAAGTCTGGGACATTAGAGAATACTGTTTACATCAACAGGATGAAGTTGTTACGGTACCACCAAGTAAGTGTAGACATAATATTTAAGTTTGTCACTGTACTGTGTATGTCTGGGACATTAGAGAATACTGTTTACATCAACAGGATGAAGTTGTTACAGTACCACCAAGTAAGTGTAGACATAATATTTAAGTTTGTCACTGTACTGTAAAAGTCTGGGACATTAGAGAATACTGTTTACATCAAGCAGATGAAGTTGTTACGGTACCACCAAGTAAGTTTAGACATAATATATAAGTTTGTCACTGTACTGTAAAAGTCTGGGACATTAGAGAATACTGTTTACATCAACAGGATGAAGTTGTTGCTGTACCACCAAGTAAGTGTGGACATAATAATCATTTTGTTCACCATATCAACATAGATTGATTCACATTGACTTATACAAATCAGAGCCTTTTACCACTGAAGTTGTGAGTTTGATTCTGCCACATGCACATTGCAAGGTGTACTTCTTGTATGGTAAAAGTTAGTCAGTGACTTGTGGCTGGTCTGTGTTTTCTTTCTTGATATTCTGGTTTCCTCTACCAATAAAACTGACTTCTGCGCTGTTTTATTGCATAAATTAAATCATAGGTTAACGACCTTAACCAGTCAGCCACCCAGTCCCCATCTGTCTATTTTGACAAGTTTTGTAAAAATCCGTGTGTAACTGAAAACCAATTAAGAGATTACAGACTCCATGGAACTTTTGGTTAAAAGGCTCATTTTTGTGTATGACCCACATACAAACGTCTGTCTCCTATTTGGTTTCTGCACAATAACTTCAGTTACCCTTTAGCAAATCATGTAGTGTTTAGGGAATAACTGTATTGTATTTGAAGTGTTGGTGCCGTAAATCACAGATTTTTACTGTCGAAAATTGAGTTTACCTGGCGATGCATAGCAAGACCAATATTTGAGTATAATTTTCTTATAATTTGTAGATATTTGAACTCTTTAAAAAATCAAAAAATGGATAATTTTATAGCAACATTAAAGTTTTGTACAGATTTTGACAAAAATAGATGTAATTTTCTTTGAACTTTGCATGAAAGGGAAATAACTCCTGTTAAAACATATAATTTTAGAATCAAGTAGGAAATGTGCAAATGGTCTATTTATTTATTACAATTAAATTTTGTAGATATTTGAATTCAGCTTGGAAATTAAGATTAGAAATTATACAATGAACTTTGTCATATTGTTCTCTGTTATCTGTTTGTGTTTTGTTATTTTATATATTCATGTTTGCTATAGCATGTATGTGCTTTTTGCAATAAAGAATTCATTCATTCAATTCATTCAATTATGTTTTTGTTCTATCATAAACATTTTATTTCAGAAATGAAGAGTCAGTTCCAGCCCCACATAGACATGATTAATACTCTGGAGATCTGTGAACGTAACGGTAGAACTCTAGTCATATCTGCCTCCTCTGATTGTAGTGTGGCTGTGTATGATTTCTTAGGAAAGAAAATTGGTGTTTGTGGTCAGGTATTTATGTTTTTACTTTATTATATTAATACTCTGGAGATTTGTGAACGTAATGGTAGAACTCTAGTCATATCTGCCTCCTCTGATTGTAGTGTGGCTGTGTATGATTTCTTAGGAAAGAAAATTGGTGTTTGTGGTCAGGTATTTATGTTGTTACTTTATTATATTAATACTCTGGAGATTTGTGAACGTAACGGTAGAACTCTAGTCATATCTGCCTCCTCTGATTGTAGTGTGGCTGTGTATGATTTCTTAGGAAAGAAAATTGGTGTGTGTGGTCAGGTGGTCAGGTACTTATTTTGTAAACTTTATCCTGTACAAATCAAATGTAGGAAATCTTTGTGAATTTAACCTGTATAAACCAAACCCCTGTCTATTCTGAACACAAGCTGGTCCAAAGGAGATTCAGTTTATGCAGGTTTCACTGTATATTACAGATCTAGCTGTTTAACTCAAATTTTCAAGGAATAAAAGAACCACATCGATGGTGCAATGATTTGTATGCTCTCCTGGAGTGTGGTAATTCTCGGGGTTGAGTCCTAGTCTGGTCAAAACAAAGACATGAAGCATTAAGTAATAAGACTGGTTGGCTCGTAATCCAAGTGGAGCGACATGTCTACCCATGGACTGTTGCTTCAGCTAGCTATCATTATGAAAATCCAACTTAGCATGTTGCATGTTGGTCTAGTACAAAGCAGACATCATCATATGATCTAATTATATCACTTGTTCCTGACATGATATTGCTGAAAAAAATGTCTGATTAGGTGTTAAACAGCAATCACTCACTAACTCAAGGAATGTGGTAGGTTTATGGTGTTTAATGCCACTTTCAACAATATTTCAGTTATATCGTGGCAGTCAGTTTTATTGGTAGAGGAAACCAGTAGTACCCAGAGAAAACCACCGATCTGCCGTGAGTCACTGACAAACTTTTTCACATAAAGTCGTTTCGAGTTCACCTTGCTATGAACGTGGTTCGAACTCGTTAGTGACTCGAGGAATGGATATTTGTTTCATGAAGCAATATCAAAAGATAAGCAATGTCTTACTACCACATATTATCACAAATATAAATGACAACATAACATGGAAAGTACATGTGGAGAAGAAATAAATATGATTTTTTTTTTCAGGAAGAACATTGGAAAGTAGAACAGTTTGATCCAGCAGAAGAAATGGAAGAAGAGGAAGAAGAAGAGGTACTCTTTTTGATATTCCCTCGTTAGGCCTCTTGATAATGACTGAAATACAGTCGAACTTCGCTAGCTTGAACTCGGGGAATACCACAGATTGCTCTAACTGTTTTTTTTAGTCCTGTCAATTTTGTTGTTAATTCCTTGTCAAATATTCCCTCGTTAGACCTCTTGATAACAACTAAGTGAAATGATTCATGAGATAGAAATTACTATTAGTACAGCATTAAGCACATAATATTTTCTTTTTTTCAAGTTTTGAACTGAGACTTGTCTTATGGTTTGATGAGTTCTGTGTGTGTGGTATTAAATCTTCAACATCTTTATTCCTTACAGAGTCAAACAATAATAATACAGATGTTGTACATGAACAATATCTCAACTGAGACTTGTCTTATGGCTTGATGAGTTCTGTGTGTGTGGTATTAAATCTTCAACATCTTTATTCCTTACAGAGTCAAACAATAATAATACAGATGTTGTACATGAACAATATCTCAGTTCATTTTGAAAACCATCATTTTTCATCAAGAATTCTTTGAGTCATCTCCCTTGAAGATGTAAAAAAAAAAGGCAAGAATATTTTGCTTGTGCACTTGTAATGTAGTTCCTTAAAATATTCAAACCAAATTTATACACAATTTCAAAAACTGGAATTTTACAAAAAGAATGTTAATGATATAAAGCAACCAGGCTAATGGTACATTTCTGATGCTTTTTCACAATTTTCAAATTGAACATGCTTCTGCTTTTATACAATGTTTTGACTAGTATTCAAATTTTTTATGACAAACAGGAAGAAGAATTAGAGGAGAAAGAAACAGAGGAAGAGACGCCATTACTAGATGAGGACTGGGAACCAGATGAAAGAGCAGTAACAGATTTACAGGGATACAGGATACATGTGTGGGACAGTACAATTCTAGGTAATGTAAAATTCAGTCAAACCTGTCGTAACACTACGGGTCTGTAACAAGAGTAATACAACGGGTGCCACATTTGGAGCAGGTACTGCTTACCCTTCCGGAGTACCTGAGTTCATCCCAGTTTTAGAGGGTTCTTTAGTTTTCTGTGTAGTGTTTTATAGATGGTTGTTTGTCCTTTG
>MJUT01004115.1:203649-214057 GCA_002080005.1 Gigantidas platifrons | reverse complement strand
CTATTCTATTGTCTTTAGTTTTCTGTGTAGTGTTTTATAGATGGTTGTTTGTCCTTTGACTATTCTATTGTCTTTAGTTTTCTGTGTAGTGTTTTATAGATGGTTGTTTGTCCTTTGGCTATTCTATTGTCTTTAGTTTTCTGTGTAGTGTTTTATAGATGGTTGTTTGTCCTTTGGCTATTCTATTGTCTTTAGTTTTCTGTGTAGTGTTTTATAGATGGTTGTTTGTCCTTTGGCTATTCTATTGTCTTTAGTTTTCTGTGTAGTGTTTTATAGATGGTTGTTTGTCCTTTGGCTATTCTATTGTCTTTAGTTTTCTGTGTAGTGTTTTATAGATGGTTGTTTGTCCTGTGGCTATTCTATTGTCTTTAGTTTTCTGTGTAGTGTTTTATAGATGGTTGTTTGTCCTGTGGCTATTCTATTGTCTGTCCTTTGATTACTGGCTTCCGATTACCCCTTTGGTATTTTAAACTGTTTTTAAAACAATAATTTCTATTGAAATTCTCCTTGTACTCTTTGTTATTATCCCCTCACCAGCGAAGTTGTGAAGGGATATAGTAATGCTACCGTCTGTCCTTCCGTAACATCCTTGTGAACACTCTAGAATCAACATCCTTCAATGGATTTAGACCAAACTTGGTACATATATCTGGAACCCTATTGATTTTCAAGGTCAAAGGTCAAGGTCACCGGGTCAAATTTTTAGGTGAGGGGATACGCCACGCTTTGCGTTGTCCTTGGTTGACATTATTACTTGCTCTGTATAGTAAAACCATGGTGTATAGTGGTCACTCTCATTTCCCATTTTGAGTGAAGAAGTCATGTATAAGTTTGAGCCTTTATATAAACGCTTCCTGTCTGTAAAGGGCACTTTTTTCAACTCCCTAGACTGTCCTTTATTTAAAAAATTAACTTTTATTTGAACCTGTATTAAGCGACAATTCACTCAAAAAAACTTACTCAATATCATATTTTTATTGGAAAGTTTGACCTAATCAAGTTTGCAGCCATCATGGCCATGATCATATGGTAGTTGGATTTACAACTACCTATGCAATCAGTGCCTATCACCTCAAATGTTGTGATTTTGAATCCCATTCACGGCGAGGTGTACTCGATACAACATTGTGTGATAAAGTTTGTCAGTGACTTGCAGCAGGTCAGTGGTTTTCCTCGGGTACTCCGATTTCCTCCACCAATAAATCTGGGTGCCACGATATAACTAAAATATTGTTGAAAGTGTCATTAAACACAATAACCCTAATTAAGTTAAAATACTTTTTTTTTCAGGTAAACAATATCAAGAGACTCGTACAAAGAAAAGAGAACGTAAGCAGCCAGGAAACATTCCTAATTTACCATATCTACATTGGGAGAAAACAGGACAAGCACCTGCTGGACCATACTCTGTAAGTTTTATTTACTGTTGTAATGTAAAATCTACCATATCTACATTGGGAGAAAACAGGACAAGCACCTGCTGGACCATACTCTGTAAGTTTTATTTACTGTTGTAATGTAAAATCTACCATATCTACATTGGGAGAAAACAGGACAAGCACCTGCTGGACCATACTCTGTAAGTTTTATTTACTGTTGTAATGTAAAATCTACCATATCTACATTGGGAGAAAACAGGACAAGCACCTGCTGGACCATACTCTGTAAGTTTTATTTTACTGTCATAATGTAACAAAACACAGTAGTCCCCCACTTATGAGGTCACCCCTTCTAGAATGAAAAGGGCCCGGGTGGCTCAGTGAGTTAGATAGTTGGATTACCAAACAACCCATACAAGCCTATCACCAATACGGCTTGGGTTCGCACCCGGCTTTGTAAATTACAAAAAAGATGCACTCGACTTGCAGCTGCAAGTGATAAAGTTTACCAGTTGCTTGCCCATGGTCGGTGGTTCTCTCCGGGTACTCCGGCTTCTTCCACCACTAAAACACGTCACCATGATATAGCTGATATATTGCTGAAAGTGGCGTTAAACACCAAATAGCAAAACTCAAATTAATCTAGAATGAAAAGTTGGCCTGATAAGAGAGGTGGCCTCTTTTGAGGGTGGGATGGTAATTTAGCAGTATTTTACTATCTCTGTGCTTCTGAAATCTGGCTTTATAAGAGGAGTGGCCTGATAAGAAGGATTTATTTATATATAATAATTCCAATCAATACCATTCACAGAAGTGTTGAACATTACTATATAAATTCAGTGGTGTATTGGTTAGCGTGCTCGCCTCGAATGCGGTAGATTGTGTGTTTGATCCCAGGTCGGGTCAAACCAAAGAGCATGAAATTGGTATTTGTTGCTTCTTCTCTAAGCACACAAGCATTGAGGAAAATGTTGTCTCATTGAGATCACACTATAAAAGTTCAACTAAGCATATTGGTCTATTACAAAGCAGACATCATCATCATCTCATCAATATGTAGCTTGTTCTCGCCAAGATATGGTTGATAAATTTCTCACTAGGTGTTAAACAACAATCACTAACTGTAAGCAGAACATTTTATATTTTGTATTATAATTAAATCTATGTATGCAATGAAACCTGTCTAAACGAACCGTAAACCTGTCTAAACGAACCGTAATCCTGTATAAACCTAATTTTAAATGAAGTCCCAATGTATGAAATCTTTTTTAATTTAACCAGTATCAACTTAACATATGTTTATTCTGATCTTAAAAGTTGGTCCCAATGATCGATTTGATGATTTGATTTATGGTGTTTAATGCCACTTTTTGGTCCCAATAAGGTTTGGTTCAGACAGATTTCACTGTATTCAAATGCTTAAAACTTATTTTATTTTATGATATATTTATGTGTTTATTTATTTTTTGTTTAGGCATTAGAAACAAAAGAATTACAAGAATTTGAGAAAGTTTCCAAACCAGATTTTAATTATATACCTAAACGAAAGGATAGTCATCTACGTTTACCTAAATTACCTAACCTAGTTGACAGTAAGTATCAAACTATGTGTGACATAATCCATTGTTATCCATGGTTTTTTAATTTTCCCTTTGATCTTTACACACGATAATATCGTTTTTCAAGCCACATGCGTGATTTGAAAAAATGTTGTTTAGTTTTTTGTGTAACTAGAAACATAATACTGATGTCGCTTTGACAAATACTTGATAAACATACTATCATTGATATTTATTACTCTAAATGGATTTAAATCATTTATAATTTAATCGTGAAATGCAAAATTGCAAATTATGCTGTGATGTTATTACCTCCCTTTATAAAGAGGTTTGTAATTACCTCCCCTTTTACTGATGTTTGTGATTATCTCCCCTTCTACCTAGTTTGTGTGTAGTTACCTCCCCTTATACTGATGTATGTAATTATCTCCCCTTATTCTGATGTTTTTAATTACCTCCCCTTATACTGATGTTTGTAATTATCTCCCCTTATACTGATGTTGTAATTATCTCCCTTTGTACTGAAGATAAAACAGAGACAAGTTCTATCTTCTCTAGAAAGTCAGTAAGTAAGGGTGTAACAGGTTTTTATATTTTATTTCATGGAGAACAGATTCTTAAAATGTAAAACTTTTACATGATAGACCAATTTTTGTGTGTTTCTGTTTTTTTATTATAAATACAAACCTTATTTCTATTCTGATAGAAGTTTGGAAAAGGTTACATACTTAGATAAGTTTAATAGAAATTTGCAAATTATGAACTTTTCCAACTATTTAGTTACGAACATGAAATATAAGTAAAAAAATAACAGTGTACAAATTTACCCTTGTATAATTCCCAATAGATATTTCAAAAATGTTCAACTAAGGGAAAAAATGACATTTTTCAGAGTAAAAAAAATATATTTGGTAAATAATAAAATGCAAATCAGAAACCACAAAAATTGGTGACCACATGAACACAACTGTTTATATAGCAAGATGAAAATACTTCAGTCAAATTACTTGTGAATAAATTAAAATACCAGTACAACGTGTTGTAATTTATGGAGTGCCAATTTAGTGGTTTCCAGTGAAAATAGAAATATTCTTAGACCAAATTTTGATATCATTGCAGATTTTATTTGCTTTAGAATTGTAAAATTAATAAAAATGAAATTAATTATTAATTAATTTTCCTTCTGCTACCAGTGAATTAACGATATTTCTTTACTCTCGATAATTAAATGTTCAAATTTTAAGCTCGAGCTTTAAAATGTCTTGAGTGGAGAAATATCATAATCAACGAGAAGCATTAGGATAATCTATATCGAGATGTATATCATACTAAAAATAATATCCCAATATTCATCTTGCTATAATCAAATACTTAAGACACACATACATACTTATCACTGAGGTAAGGAAAAGGGGACTCATTTTCTGGTGGCGTTTTATACAGTAGTGATCTTCTGTCATTTCATTCCTCTATATTGGTATGGACTAATTGTTTTTATTATTATTATTTAGCAGTTTAATGTCAGGTAAAATAAAATTTAGTTTTTATCATTTGTAAAGAAATTTGTATTATGTTTCAATATTTCATGACATCAATCAGTGATTTGACTGTTGCAAATTGAGTTTTGCTGGTTATACAAGATGACTATTATCATTTAATGTAATACATGTAAATGAAACTCTTTAATTAGAAACATTTCAACAATTACACTGTATAGTTTAAACTAGACGTCATCTCATCAAATTATCTTTTTCAAACGTACACGTTTGTTTATATCTATGTTGCCGTTGGTGATCCAGTTATCTACAGGGGAGTTTTAGGATCCCATTAACCAGTTCAACGCCGCTGCATTTTTATGCCTGTCCCACGCCAGGACCTGGATTTCCAATGTCATATGTTCTGATCTTTTTGTATTCAGTGAATTCAGTTAAGATGAGAGATGATTGTTGTTTTGTTGATATTGGTGGAATTGATGACCATCACTGTTTAAACTTTCTTTCATAAGTAAAATGTTTCTTTTGAAAAATTAAGTAACGATGTGGTCAGTTTGTATTTAACTGCTAGCTAAATTATGTCTTCCATCAATCTGTTTTACATTTTAAATGGGAATTCCTCAAACCTATAAGCTTGCTTCTTACCATATAAAGATTTCCATATCGTTATGGCAGTCTGATTGAACTTTTTTTTTTCAATTATATATTAACTTTTCAATGTTCTTTTTCAGCATTACAGCAGCCAATACCAGAGAAGGAGATTTTCCCCAAGTACATCCTTGACTTTGAGGCCAAGATGAAAAGTTACCATAAAATGCAATTAGAACAACAAAATCAACCGGTAAATTACTTTATACTTATATTAATCTGTCATAAGTCAGATAGACTAAACAGAAAACAACATAAAATATAGTTGTCATATAACAATATTGTTGATTATCTACAAGGGACATCAAGCTATGATAATATTGAAACCCAGAATCAGAATCATTTTGTTATAATTAGTCTGTAGTAAGGGACCGTCGTGGTCATGATCGTATGGTAGTTGGATTTATAACAACCTATACAATCGGTGCCTATCGCCACTAAAGTTTTGAGTTCAAACCCCGTTCATGGCGAGGTGTACTCGATACAACATTATGTGATAAAAGTTTGTCAGTGACTTACGACAGGTCGAAGGTTTTTTTCAGGGTACTCCCGTTTCCTCCACCAATAAAATTGACCACCACGATATAACTGAAATATTGTTGAAAGTGGCATTAAACACCATAAGCCTAACTTTATAGATAGTAAAGTCAGTAACACGTTACGACAAAACCTCAACCTATTCTCATCTTTGCTAGCCAACGGTTACAATTTGACTTACCTCCACTTCACCCTTAGACATGTTAGCTGGATTTTCATAGTCACACGGTTAGCGGTTTAACTGGATGTAGCCAGTGATAGCTGCCTCACCTCACCTATCCCCTTCATGCCACGTAGCATATAATGCCTTGATGCACTACCTCCACTTGTCTCTGTCTTTGCACTTGCTCAGCTGTTCATCCCTAGTTTGTAGTGATAGGTGCCAACAATCAGAATGTGTCTTTCAAAAACATGTGATTTGTAGGGTAAAATGTAAATATAAAATTGATACATGTAGGTTTCGCCATATTCTCCATACCTATGCAAAATGCACTCATCTATGTTGCAGTCATTGGCGAGGTGTATACTGGATTAGTCTTAATATAAGATTTTAACCTTCCCTGGTAGTTTATTTATATGTTTATGATTACAAGTGTTGCCTGAGGGCAAGTGTGGACACAGAAATGTGCTGTCCAAAAGGCAAGTGTGGATGTCAATATTTCATATTATTTAACTTAAAAAAAAAAAAAAACATCATGGACACAGAGGTCCTGGATTTTTTTTTAATAAAAAACTATTATGTTGCTGACATTAAGTTTCCGGAAATTGGGTTGTCGTATGTCCATATAATAACTTCAAATATACGTGATATCCATACTCGACGTCGCGATAATTTGTTGTTGACATTTTTCTATATTCAAATAATCCTGGATTATTATTTTTGTTTAAAGTCCGGTCCTGTGTTTTTATTTCAAACTCCTCTCATTTACAAAACCACTGATATTTGTTCAATTTTTAACGCTGATTTAAGCTTTAGTCGCAACAAATTTATATTTTTCTCTTTAAACTGTCGAAACATAAAATTTATTTAACTGTAAAATCCCCCCCCCTTTTTCCCTTTTTTTTCTTGTTTAAATCAATGATCAACAATATTCCAGAATCAAACAAATGAATAAATATAACATAGCATCTTTCCTTTACATTGTCAAGATTCTATATTTATAAACTATTGTCCAAGATAAAAATAGACTACACATGCAACTCACAGTGACACGTGACCCGTGACCCAGATTAGCAGGTCTCAAGAATATTTTCTGTATAATGGTATATAATAAAGCATCATTATTTAATTTCTTTATTTTCAGTATAACATTAAAAATAAGCTAGCGGGTAGTTTAGCCAGTGGATTAACTAAGTCCAGCTTACAGAATATTGGACAGATGATTGGTCAAAATACCTCTGTTTCTAATAAATCACGATCGGTGAAAGGCTTTAAGATGAGCCGCAGAACATCAGTAGTGTCAAGCATTGATGCTTCAGTAATGTAGAGATCTATTTTTAGAAAATTCTGATTGAACCAGGAAGTATTATTTACTTTATATTTAGAAATTAAATCCACAAATTTTGAGATTTTTTGACAATTTGAGGATCATAATCAACACAGATCTACACTTATTTAACACTTTTTAATTTTATGGGGCATTTGAACTTTATGGGTCCAACAAAAACCTGCAGTTTTTTTTTTAATTAATTATAGACACACATTCACAATTTTTTTCATTTTTACTGCCATTTTTTGAATGATATATGTACAATGTAAATGTGATATTTATTTAATATTTAGTTGTTTTTTTTAATAATTTTTAATGCTACTGTAATTATATGAAATTTCCTTAGTATGAAGATAGAATATGTTCCCTTGAAATGTTTTCCTTTATTAATTTTATAAATATTTCAAATTTTTGCCAAGTCAAGATGGAAAACATTTTCTATGATATGCTAATTATTTTCAGATAATATTTATATACCTTACATGTTAAGTTTATCAGTTTTGTCCTCCAACTGTGATATGATCAATTGTTCTACCATATATTTTAACATGCAGTAGTCCCACTCCTATAAAGACCATCCCCTTCAGCAATGAAAATGTATCCTTATATTAGGGGTGGCCTCACTTGGGGTCCAATTTAGTAGTATATTTTACTATCTGGTGTATCTGAAATTTAGCCTGATAGGAGAGGGATTACTGTATATAGGTCCAATATTTATGTTCCCCTTATTTAGACTGTGATTTTGTTTTTTATTTCGGGAAAATATCCATTTTGCTTAAAGAATTTTACCTATATTCCAAAAAATATGGTGAAAAACTATATTTAAAAAAAATAGTCAATGACATAAATAGGAGACTTTATGTTTTAATATGTATTTTTCTATTTTTATTTTTGTAAAAAAAAATTCAATGCAATAAGGTTGTGTAAAGTGAATTAAGTTATAATGTCAGATTTAATGTATATATAATTGCAATATGAATACTGATATTAAAGTGATTTTTCCCTGTAAATAAAGTGACGACCATGGGATAAAATGCAGTGGTGGATTCTGGGGGAATGAGAAAATGGTCTGATAAGAGGTGTGGCCTTTCTTGAGCGGGATAATTTAGTAGTAATTTACTATGTTAGTGCATCTGAAATTTTGCCTAGTAAGAGGTGTGGCCTTTTATGAGAGGAACTACTATGATTATCCAGCATTATGTATTTTAAATCTGGTTACTACAGCTTTCTACACCATTAAATTTGTTTATCAATATTTCACACACAAAAAAAGTCCACTGCATGTGTGTACATGTATTTACAGAAACAAATAGTCAAAATGTCCGTCCAACAAGATGCAGCCACAAATTCCCAAGACTGGCATACTGCCTTTATAGCATGAAAACATGGAAATGTTAAAGCTAGACAAACTGGAAGGTTTATATCAGTATTATCTAACTGTTGTAATTCATGAAATTTGTTCTCAGATTTTAATAATAAATAAATTCTATGTTGATATATAAGTACAGTTGTATGTAAGTACTATCTATCATGATGTGTCCAGTTGTTGTTTTTTTCAGGAATCACAATGTTTTATTATTATGTATATAATCTTCATTTAAGACAACAAATTGTTTATCATGTTTATGTCTTGTCTTTATTTGTCTATCAACATTGTTTATTGTAATCAATCAGGCAATCTTAATTTTCTATCACCTGTGTTTTATTGTGTATGTTGCTATATATAATTCATGCATTTCTGTCAAATGTGAAATTAGAATGGATTCTATGTTTACATTTTAATATGAATACTTGCAGAAAATTGTCAGAAAAAAACTTAAATATCATTTCAATTTTTCAATGTTATGGATATTTGACATTTGGATTTACGATCGGCACCCATAATCACTAAAGTTGTATGTTTGTTTCTAAAGTTGAATCAAATACCTCTTCCTGCAGGTGTAACCCCATCTGTAGTGGTGGTCTTATGTTCATTGCCAAGACAACCCTGCTTAGTATGGTTTTCCACACAATACACTTCCAGTTTCAAAATTTAGTGTAATAAAACTAGACATTTTCCAAATCATTTTTTACGGTCAAAACTGGTTGTTGAGTGTAAAAATAGATCTTTCCAAGTAATTTTTACCTGTAAAAAATGATTATTATTGTTATAAATCTGTATTTTCCTTTTCATCTATCATTATATATTTGTTAATCATCAAATTACATTGAATAAAAGATCTGGAATTGTTTCACTTCTTGATATTAAAATAGTACACAACAGTGAACAAGTAGATCAACAAGATACTGTTTAGGATTTCCTCATGTTAAAATCGTCAACTTTATAATTGTTTAGGATTTCCTCATGTTAAAATCCTCAACTTTATAATTGTTTAGGATTTCCTCATGTTAAAATCCTCAACTTTATAATTGTCAGAGTTTGTTTGTGTTTTAATGTTGATTTTAATATGTTTTATATTTTGATTGTTTTGTCTAATTCCAATAAAAGAAATCCAAGAAATCTAAATATTTGTGTTTTTTAATTTTGTTAATGTTTATCATGTTAAACTACAGGGGTCGATTGTTGAACTTGTGATTAAGCTAATCATATGATTAGTCCTAATTACATTTTTAATTCCTAATCACATACAGTCTAACCTGTATTAAGAGGTCATCTTTGGGACAAAGAAAAAGTGGCCTTATAAGACAGGTGACTGCATGGGTAGGTTTGACTGTACTTAGCTAATGCAATGATTAAATTCTGTTGCTGAACTGTTTTTAATCAATGTATTCTGGAGAAATAGAACAAAGCAAATATTAGATGAAGCTAAACAAAATTTCTACAATAACATGTTAAAAGAATCCAAAGACCCCAAAATAATATGGAAATGTATAGACAGCCTAAACCCATCAAACCATATCAGACCCCACAGGCTTGTTACAGAAAATGATCTAAAAGTTGATAAATCGATAGATATAGCAAATACCTTTAACAAGTTTTTTACTTCTTGTGTTGAAAATCTTAGAAGTGAAAATATGTCAACTTCCACTAATCTTAGTAAACTACTTAACTTTGTTAATAATAAAATATCTCAAAATACACAATTTGCTATACCCCCAGTGAAGATGAATGAATTATTACAGGATCTTTTAAATCTCGACATAAACAAATCAACTGGAACTGACAACATTGGACCTAAGATTCTGAAAGTCAGTGCCCCATTTATTGTGTCTCCCTTAACTTATATCTTCAACAGAATAATAGACAGCGGTATTTATCCCAACATATTAAAAAATGCAAAAGTGTCTCCAATTTTTAAGTC
>MJUT01004115.1:184739-199036 GCA_002080005.1 Gigantidas platifrons | reverse complement strand
GGTTGAGACGGGGGCATTAAATTTTCTAGTTTCATTTGAAAAAACTTCTATTTTTAGTTACTGTGGCCTTCTTGGATAGAGGTCTGAGGTGTTAGATACAAGTTTTAAGTATCTTTTTGTTAAAAAAAAACAAAAAATACATGTTTCAACAAAGACATAACATATACATGTATGTCATACATCTCGTTAAAATGTAGCTACTAATAATAAAAGATTCAAAGATCCTGGCAACTGGTCTAGATGAGTCCTGAACTCTCCACTTTCAGTTGGGACTCATCAGAGTTTTCAAATTTTAGAATTATTCATGATTGGGACTTATCCAAATTTTCAGAAATGTCTTCTGGACTCATCAAAATAAATTGCTACAAATGTCCTATGTTATTCAAATTTAAGCACATTTATTGGGGGAAATGTGGCTTTATCACCTTTATCACCTTAAATCTGTGTTTTTACCATTATACTCTAATAATAGTAACATCAGCCATGTTGGTCAGTTGGGGTTATCATTGGATAACATTTTGAAAGTACCTATCCTAATGAGAAGTCAGACCAATTGTAGTGGTCGTGATCATATGGTAGTTGGATTTATGACTACTTATGCAATCAGTGCCTATCACCACTGATGTTGTGAGTTCGAATCTCGACCAGGGCGAGGTGTACAACATTATGTGATAAACTTTGTCAGTGATTCATGACAGGTCGATGGTTTTCTCCAGGACTTCGGTTTCCTCCACCAGTAAAACTGACCGCCACGAAACAATATAACAGAAATATTGTTGAAAGTGATGTTAAACACCATTGAACAAACAAACAAACATTTTGTGTCTGATGATGTTCCAATAAAGACTACTTTGTACATTACACGAAATATCATCAAAATTACAAACTGCACAGTAAAAAAGGTTCAAGGTATATTAAACAACTCTTTTAACTACAGTTAATATTTCAACTCATTCTAGATAAAAATGTAGCAGTTTTGGTGATTTGTAGAAAGTTTTTTTTTAAAGTAACTTGGATGATGATGGAGGCTGTCAGATGCAATTTTGGAAGCCCCACGAGGTTTGGTTTAATTTGGGTTAGTGGTTTCTTATGAGAAGATTTTCAAATGTTTTTTTTTTAATCAGTCTCAGTTGCATATTTTCGTTGCAAAAACACAAAATTCTAAATGTTTCTTCTTAGGTGAATGTGATAACAAAAAAAAAATCTAGCAATCAAAAGGGTGTAGGAGCCGGGTGTAAGGGGGCCGGTTCACGTGTCCCTTTATTTTGGCAAGAATTCGGAATAAGAATATTTTTTGAGCGGACCGGAGTGGTAGCTATAGCTGCGAGCTGTAGGAGTGGATCGGAAAGTGGGGGAAGGTCCAGAAAGTTTGAGGGAACAAACTTTCAAAATTGACAGAATGAAAAAAGAATCAAACCATACCCGTATACCTCTTGTTTCAATGACTGATTGTTGTTTAACACCACCGAGTGGAACACACTATTTATATATTTCATATGCAAATTTCAAAAAAATGTATTCATGCAAAATATTTTCCCCTTAGAAATACAGACATACTAGTGTATACAGAGACACATTCAATACTTTCTTCAAACACTAAAACGAATCCAGTTTCCAGTAACTCGTCTACAGTTTCCAGCTGGGCATAAATGTATATCTCGTTGAAAAACTGAAGCTATTCATGTATTTCTTATGATAACTAAATATATATATAATTAATTAATAGCTCCAACTTTTCCGTATACATCTCGTCTAATACTAGCGTCATAATAATTTGTACAATACTATTGTAAATGTGGTCTATAATATCAGTTACAGGCCACTGTTAGAGACATATGTTACAGGCCAATGATACAGTCCGGTGTTTTTGCAGTTCTTTTTTTGTATTTTTCCGCATTTGTACTCAGGTGCAAGCTGAGATGGGTACTCATGCGGAAAAAGAAATCCGTTATATCGAATCCGGGCCTAGTCTTTTGCCGGTTTCAATACTATGGTATCTTATACATATTCAAAGCAAACAAACAAACAAAACCAGCCACGTCTAGCGGCTCGTCCTTAGTAATAAGAATATTGAAAGATACCATTAGGACGGTTGGAATTATTAAAATCAACACGTATATAGTTCGATTACTAACTCACTGAAACAACTACTAGTATCTATCTAAACAGGTAGACGTGAAGCTTGGCATGGGCATGGACAATTTAGTCCCACACCAAGCCAATCAGGTCCCTTGTTCTTACTCGTTAGTATGTCGTGCTTATCGGAGAAGCATCAGAATATCGTGCAATTTTGTCCGGAGTATGCATTACCGGCTGAGACGAGTACATCGCTAACCATTACACCACCTAAGAGCGGTTGCAATATGTTCAGGGGCCATCGTGGTCGTGATCGTATGGTAGTTGGATCTATAACTACCTGTGCAATCAGTGTATATCACCACTACGAGTTTGAGCCCCGTTCATGGCGATGTACTCGATACAACATTATGTGATGAAGTTTGTCAGTGACGTGTGACAAGTCGGCGGTTTTCTCCAGGTACTCCGGTTCCTATCACCAATAAAACTGACCACCATGATACAACTGAAATATTGTTGAAAGTGGCGTTAAACACCATAACCCAACATAACCCAAGTATATCTTCACGCAAGTAGCATCGATCTTGTCGGAGTATCTCCTTTAAGGACAATTACAAAATATGAAAAAATTGATTTGTCAGTTGGTCGCAATATCTTTGTTTTAAACAATAACTTAAAATTTCAGTAAATCACATTAGAGGCATATAAAACATGTCACTGATCAGATACTAAAGATAGAAAGAAGGAAATCTGAGCAGGATAGCATCACGGATGTTGATTTGAGATGAAAAAATCGGATTTTATTTTTTTGAGGAAACATTTTTTTTTATCTATAAAATAACAGGTTTAAGACTCAAACATTATCAATTTAAAAACTATATGACATAAAAACACAGGATTCTAGACTGATTACTTGAAGAAAACCAGAAATTTCATTTGGGTTATCAGTCGAGATTACTCTGAAAATAAATGTGGAACATTACAAATATTTGGATGAAATTTGAAGTGAATCGGACATAATTTTGCATACATGAACATACGTCAAGATTAAACAGTGGTAAGTGTGGGATACGTTGCTTGCATGGTGGGTGCTTTATAAGAGGCAGTAATCGATTAAACTTCGCGTGGACTTGGGTTCATCCCCGTTTTAATGGTGGGGTCCGTGTTGCTCTTCTTTTTAATTATATGTGTTGTGTTTTCTGCTTTATTTATCTCCGTCGCGTGTCTTGTGTGTTCGGTGTTTCTGGAATACCAATTCTCGATTGCCCCTTCGGTTTTCTCTAACGGTTGTCGAATCTTTTATTCAGTTACAGTATATTGTATGGGGCTTTGTATTGACGAGAATGTAATCCCGAAAGACTGCCCCCTCTTGAATTAACAATAGACAATAGACAATATTTTATTTGCACGAACACATTTACAATAAATGGTTATGACATAAACTGATACAATACAAAATAACAGACTCATGGAATGACAGTGGTATTTAGTGCTATATTAAAATAGCCACAGTTTCTAAATGGCCGTTCTCATTAAGAAACAATCATTTAAAAAAATGACTGTAGGTTTAAGAGTGACCAGCAAACTACTATTAAAAAGTAAAGACACGTGTCTTAATGAAATATTTGAGTTAACTATTTTAATGTTAACTTTTTGTGAGAATGTTTTTCTTAAAGATATATAATGTGGACAAGTTGAAAAGAAATGATATTCGTTCTCAACTTCTCCTGTATCACATAACAGGCAGACACGATTCTGTCTCTCTATATTTGAGTAATGACCTTTTTCAATGGCTAGAGAATGAGCACTAAGCCGAAATTTGCTCAGCAAAGATCTATCTGATTTTAATTTACAGATATCAATGTATGGGGGTCTTTCACCACTTTTATGAATTTCTCGAAAAAAAACTTCAACTTTTCATATACATTAATCAAGCTATTCATATTCTGTTTAGCCTGATCTTGAATCCTTTGTTGAATGCTATTAATATAAAATTTACTATTATTTGTGTTAAAGTTAAGATGTCCAATTCCTAACTTATTAATCCACTCTTTTATAGTGGTTACCCATTTATTGTTTTTTTTCTGTATTTATATAAATTTCATTTACAAGTGTATTTGGGGAGTTAACTATGTGATCAAGTAATTTTATAGCTGAAAGTTTGATTTTTAGATGCAAAGGAGTTCTGTTTGTCTCTGCTAGACAAGCTACATTAATAGTTTTACTATTGTATCCTACCCCTAAGATTTCAGAAAAAAAATGTAATATTAAGTGATTAACGATGTTTTTTTAAAACGAGAGGACTTTTCTCAGTCATCTCTCATCGAAGGGCTAAGCCCTGAGATGAGAGATGACTGAGAAACGTCCTCGAGTTTTAAAAAACATCTTTAATTATTTTATCGCTATTTTGTATTAATAATCAAATAATTTTTGTTGAGATACTGACATTTTTTTAAGCACAATTAATATTTTATATCGTTAATCACTTAATTATCAAGAATTTGGTCAATATAACGTCATGTTAGAAAACAAGATACTACTACGTGCGTCCTTGACTACGCTTAGCGATTAGCGATAATTGGAATCAGTGATATGAAATATATCGGTTTTAAACATCAAAGGGAAAATAAACAAAATAGCGATAAATATTTTTTTTTAATTTGAGATTTTAGCTTAAGATTGTTATCGTGTATAATGCGTGTGCATATTTGCCAAAAAAATCTAAATAGTTTATGTCATAATAAAATTCACATGGTTAATCATTCAAGGCTGGATTTTTGACAGCTGAACACGTGTTCGATTGTTTACAAATAAAGGAAAAGCCCACTTCCGGATGTGACGTCATTTCAGCCATTTTGCTCGAAAGCGAGGGTGTGCCGAGCTAAAGTTTATGGGTCGGGTAAGAATTTAGTAGACGAAAAATATCAGTTGCATTCTTTATTATCTCAAAAAGTACAATATGAACAATTAATTAATCTTCAGTAGAATAACACAAAAGCTAGACCCACCTAGAAACGTTCGTCTGCATTGATGATGCAGTTGAATGACGGCCTGATGCTGAAGATGACCCCAAAACGGAAAACAATATTCCCCCATTTGGACATGAGCACTCGACCGTGAAAAAGATTTAAAGTCCCTATTGTTTCTAGTAGGCCAACATTTTTTTTAATGTTTCAGTTTCATTTGATAAGATCTATGTGACATACAGACGTGTAAGGTTCCTGTTGTAATGACCCAATTAAATTCTAGGCTAACTGCAGAAACTTTTAACAGATCTATCCTTGTTAAGTTTAGTATCATATCAAATGACATTAATTTAACAGACATGTTAGGTCATAATATGATTCATTGATATCCTAAAAGCATGCATTATATTAGCATTGTCTGAAGTACTTTTATAGTTTGATGAATATAGAATGTAGACTGGTTCCTACTTGTAGCTGCGGAATTCTATCTCATATGGGTTTTTTTTTTCTTTCGGTGACATAGCCCTACAGATTTGGCATGTTTTAAAGCTTTCAGAATTGCAACATCAACTTGAGTTGCACGTTTGGTTAACACTGTGTAATTGTTGGGTTGAGGTACATTTGTATATAACTGATATAAATCATTAATTATTTTTCTACAAGCTATGAATGAATAGAAAAATGATTGGTGACGCGATTTATATTAGGGTTTCGGATAGGAAATAAAATCTCATGGCCACCAAACGTGGAAATGTGCTGGTCCAGAGTTGTACCGGCAAATCCGCTGTTTTGCTTATGGATAGCGCTCTGACGTCCCACGGCTCCAGCAAGTCGTAAAAAAGCTGTCTGACGGCAGAGAAATCTTGGACTAATTTATAGGATAGTGAAACTGGTATTAAAACACTCACAAACCTAACCTGATACAGTTGACTCTCGTTATCTCGAATTCGATCGGACCATGGAAAAAATTTGAGTCAACCGTAGTTCGACTCAAGAGGAGTTACGAAAACCGGAAGTGTAGTTTGTTTAATGACGAAAGGGAGACAATTCGAGCGAAATTTTGAAGAGCTAACACCAGCATCGCATGTCCCGATTCTCGGAACGATTTAAAATTTATTCGATGTTTTTGTTGCTTTTTTTTCTCTGTTAAATTCTTTGAATCTTGTGGAACAGCTGATAACTTCTAGATATCTTTTTTGTATGCATGATTATGTTTTTCAGCTGTTGCGTTGTCATTTCACTTCACCCATCATGACGTATTTTTCTTTGTGCAATATTTACAATAAATTGTGTGTTTTTATGATTCAATAAAGTGTAAAAAATTTCCCCTTTTATTACAACTGTTAATTAAGAGTAACATTTTTTTCAAATCTCTCAAGATTGAAAAATTATAATCAAAATTAATTTCCGACAATAGATAAAACACTTTTCATAATCATTGATGTATGCCGACCCAAGTGCACTTATAATATTATGAATCGATAATTTTTGATTGTACACATCTAACTTGTGTCATAATACCAAGCCAATTACTAATTAATTTGACAGATTGTGAAATAAACATGTGAAATAGCCTAAGGTGTCAAATCCAATGACCGGATGTTTCACCTGTGATCCGAATTTAATCCCAAGGTAATACACACGTTTTGACAGGTAAATTCGACTTAACGAATGTAAATAATATGGCTTTCTACATCTCCGGACCAAAACTTTTATTCGAGACAACCGAAATTTCGACTCATCCGAATTCGACTCAACAGGAGTCAAATTACATATATTTATACACAATGAAGTTCGGGACTTCGATAAAAATTCGACTCAACCGGAAATTCGAGTCAACCGAGTTCGAGACAATGAGAGTCAACTGTACATTTATATACAGTCAAACCTGCCCATGCAGTCACCTCTATTAAGCAGTTATCTGTATTAAAAGGTCACCTTTTACTTGTCCTGTCATAGAAAATTTCATATGAATTGAACCTCTTTTAAGAGGTCACCTGTCTTATAAGGCCACATGTTCTTTGTCCCAAAATGTGACCTCTTAGTACAGGTTTGACTGTATGTGGTTAAAATTTAACATACACAAAATTATTGTTTTTGGTCTTAATTATTATGATTATTTGAATCTATAAGTAATCATTGCATGTAAATAATTAAGTCTTGTTATCAGATAACAATGATAATTAAAATAGCTTGTTTCTAGTTACCATAAGAATTAATGAAGATCGTTTTACATTATACATTTAATATATGTACAGTTAAACCTGTATTAAGAGGCCACATTTTTGGCAAAGAAAAAGTTGTCATATTAAGACAGGTGACCTTAAATACAGTCAAACCCGTTACCTGTATTTAGAGAGGTCACCTTTGGGACACAGATCTAGATTAATCTAGAAAAAGTGGCCTTATAAGACAGGTAACCTCTTAAAAGAGGTTCAATTCATATATGCAGTTTTCTATGACATTTGGAGCAAAGAAAAAGGTGTCCTTTTAATACAAGTGACTGCATGGACAGGTTCAACTGTACATGTATCTATTGATAAAAGAAAAGTTGCAAAATATGTGTTGGCGTATAAAATGTATTTGAAAAAAAAAATGAATGCAAAGAACTGATAGGTATTTCAGAATAATGGAGTCTATAAATGTTGTGGGAACTGTCATTGTTGTGATTGTATGGTAATTGGAATTACAACTACCTGTGCAATCGATGCCTACATTTTGTATCTCCACTAAAGTGTTGAGTTCAAATCGTGCTCATGGCGAGGTGTTCTTGATACAATACTTTGAATCAAAGACGGTCATCAGTGCACAGCAGGACATACCTGTAGTTAAACATTAATAATTAGACCCCATGACTATGTTATATACATGTATGAATAAAAAGCGTTTTATCAAAAACTACAAAATTAATTGAACCCAAAGTAGAAACTTCACTCTAACACACTTGCCTGAAGCCTGGGACAAGTTAATATGGATTTGGACAAGTGAAAATTATGAAAGAATTTGTTTGAATAAATAGAAAATATTTCTAAATTTTTGTATTTGGGGCAAGTAAAATGTAGGTGAAAAAAAAATGAAGGCAAAGACTGGGTATATACATGTAGTTCAGGTGAGCCTATAGTTTATAGATCTAGAGTTATCTCCCCTTTTGCATCAATATGTGGTGCTTTACATACATTGTAATGAGATTCCACTGTAGTTTGTTAGTTTAAATACAATGTAAGAACCTCTATGTAGATGTTATTACCAGAGTAATAGGGTTTCAATCATGATTTTGTAATTAAAATGTATAATTTTGATTTCTATCATGTGACGATGTCAGTCACATGATCAGTGCCTGCTTTATTTATACATTTTTGTAGGTGTACTATTCAAAGATCCCTACAACTTGTCTTTATGAGTCTGGACTCGCCATATTCAGTTGGGACTCCCCAAAGTTTTCAGTTTTCATTTCTTACAAAAAAATTATTGTCAGAAAGTCTTCTGGGCTCTTCAAATTAAATTAAATTGTGACAAGTATCGCTGTTTAATGTATTTTTTTCTTTGTCCGTTATGGAAAAGTCAGTTCAATAATTTTGAATTTAGAAAATGTTGGCAGGTTAAATTTTGCATCTTTGTAAACAGAAAATAGAAATGGTATGTGTCCACGTTGTTTTCTATGCTGGAATGACAGACAGTTGTGTATTGGGTTAACAGGTGGATACAGGTCGCTCATTGGTACCAGGTGAAGACAACAAACCAGCTGTACGTGTGTATGTCTATCAATTAAAATTAGATGTGTAGTGGCTCTTTTATTGTCTGTGATACGCTGCCGAAAACTCACAAAGCTATGAATAAAGTTATTCTGAAATTAAAGTCTAACGCTACTTTTTAATCTGTCTTTGTTACTGTAAAAATGTTATCAAAATCGAACAAAAATTGGCTTTGGAATAATGTTTTGAACAAAATTGGTTTTATTTGAAATACATGTACTATACAGTGTGCATGTAGTAACAAATGACTGTGATAATATACTGCAGGTCTCTGTACAAGTACAAGGGATCTCTGGTTTTATAAGATTTGACAGCAACAGTAAACACATAAGTTATTATATAAAGTGATGTTGACATTATTGAAACAATTATAAATTACAATGTAACTGACATGGTGGTCACATGATAACAACAGGTGTTGTTTACATGTTTGTTGTCATAGTAACACAATTTTATACATGTATGATAAATGGGATGTCCCAGTAGCCAGTACATTACATTTACTCTTAATTGTTTTGGTGTTTTGTCATTGGATTAAGGAGTCATTTTAAATTAGGTAAGAGTCAAGACATGGTTGTTACTTGCCTAGATGGGGTCCTGGACTCCCCAATATTTTAAAAGTTTTAGATTTTTACAATGTTGGGTCTCACCAAAATTTTCAGGAAAGTCCTTTGCACTGGTCTAAATAAATTGCTACAAGTACAATGTATCCCTGTTAAAGAGGAAGTGGGACATATTTGTGTAAAGTGTCAGATTCATTTATCAGTGTACAATATACATGTACCAGAACATGTACATTCTAGTGAGTGGGTCATTGTTGTTTAATGCCAATTCAGCATTTTTCAGCTATTTCATGGCAAGAACAAGTTAATTTTCAATGAAATGATGATGAGGTCAGCTTTGTTCTAGACCATCACGCTGAGTTGGATATAGTGCTACATGTAGCTCGCTGACAGTGACACAATAGTCTGTACCATTGTTATATTCATTGTCGCTCCACTTGGACACAGTATCCTGATTCTGAGCCAACCAGTCTTTGCCCTTTCTCCTTAATGCTACGTGCTTAGCAGAGAAGCAACAAATTCCAATTTTAGTCTTTGGTTTGACCCGACCGGGGCTCGAACCCAAGATTTACATGACATGTACCATACTCGAGGCGAGCACACTAACCATTATGCCAACGATACAGTTCATGTACATTCCAGCTAATGATATGATCTGAAAATAGTGGGACACACAGAGAAGATGGTCACTTTAGTGCTATTGTTCAATATGATAAACAATAAGAGTATCGAGGAACGTGACATTTTAATATTCCATTTGTTTTATGTTACCTTTGTAGATCATTGTTTGTCCTTTTGTCTTTTTATTATTGTGCATCGTTTGATTTACAGTTTCTGATTACACTATTGGAATCTTCTAACTTTTCTCAAATGTCTGGTATTTTCATGTAGGATGGCAAAAGTTGAATCTGATGCTAATTACTGGCTACCATCTGTAAAAGCTAAAGCAAAATTGATTTTTTAAGAAAAGTTTGTAAAGTGCCAATACATCATGTTGTATTCAGTTTCACTATACATTAGCAGCAGCATATCTTGAGTCTGTATGTGTGAATTTCAGAAAATCAAATTTACAAAAAATAAAACAAACAAAAATTGTGATAAATATTTTTGATCATATCTTTATATACATTTTGTGCATCATATACAACATGTACACAACATTAAATTGAATTTCAACATTGTAATACCATACAAATGTACAATGTAAGTAGCAGAATTAATTATTTGATGGAAGACATTTTATTCATGAGGGGTTGATATCGCTGTATAATGTAGAAATGTCAGGATAGTTTCGTATTGATTTTGACTGTTATATAGTTGTGTACATTTTATCGATTGCTGACACCAAATTATGTAACGTCGGTTATTGCCTTTTCTCGTGAAATTTCTTTTAACTTGATTTATCGTAATTTGAGAAGACGCATGCAAGACAAAAATCACGGACTGAATACAATGTACCATACAATGTACGAGAGAAGCATATTTTTTTTCAATTTAGTTTTAAGAATTGTGGTTGAATTTGAAAACAAATTGTTGGGACATTTTAGTTTTTTTAATGAAAGATGCATATTTACATAGATCTACAAAAAAAATAAATAACCAAAATTAAGATCTGAAATATCATAAAGTAGTCTTTTAATAAAAGTATGTTTTGTCTTTTGTCTTTCACTGTTTTTTTTAATTAAAAATATATAATAAGAATTTCCATCCTACATGTACACACAAAAATGTTAATTGCAGATGTAATAAAGGCATCTTTAATACTATTCTTAGTATTACAAAAAATATACATGTATCCTGTTTTTTATTTATTGAAAAATAAAAAAATACATGTACACGTACCTACAAAATGACTTTTTATGTACGAATATAGCTACATTTGCACCCCCTTTTATAAAATCATAAGTTTTTAACAGCACAGTAACCCAACAATTAATAAAGGCCTGATGAAATCTGATTTTTTGACTACATGTAACACACCCCTATGATACAAGTCTATTGTATAATATCTTATGTCTGTACTGATGTTTTAACACCATGTTGTTGATTTTTACATGTTAGTACTGACAGTAAATAAATCAATTTGACCTTCCTGTCTAGAACGATGAGGTCATCGTTTACTGGTCAGTAGAATAAAGCTTAATTTGTGGTCAGAATTAGTACATATAGTTACATAAAATGTTGAGGAGCCACACAAAGTACCTAAGGGCAAGTTGTTAATTTTTGTTATGTTATGTTAACAGATAATTTGAGACAGTTTCCACTGTGAAGTACTACAGAATTTTTGACGAGATTAATTAGTTTAATTAGATTATAGATGGTGATTATAATAAGTAGATAAAAATAGAAATGGAGAGGTATACATGTATTAGAGATCCTTGTACGATAAAATGTTCATGTGACCCGACCAAGAAGTCACCAGACCCACTGTTGCACTTTGTTATTTTTGTAAGAAATGAAGAGACCCAAACACAGCTGATGAGTCCAGGACTCACTTAAGGTGGTATCATACACTTCAGGTAAAATTTGATCTGCTCATTTAATTTTCTTATTTTTTTGGCAGTGTGTTTGAATATTATGATATCCACTGTAATAAATATCAAAATTTTAACAAATTCCAACCAACAGAATCAGAGCTATAAATTCACTAGCTATATACATTGTAGCTACATAGCAGCTTTTCTCTCTGTGGTTTTGATCACTGAGATGCTTGAAATCTGCATACAAACATCATATGATCAAAACGTTCAACTGATTTTAAAGAGTTATCTCCTTGTAGTGTATGGTACCCCCCCTTAAATAAATTGTTGTCTTCAAACTTTTCATAAGAGTAGAAGTTTACTTCTAGCATACAGTCCTCGAAATGAAAATTTGAATTTATTGGTCCAAATAAAAATAAAAATTCTTGAATAAATTAATTTTTATATATATTATAGTGGAACTTGTGCAATCCAACACCTGATTTTTCTGACATCCTGTGACATCCGACAAACAGTTATGGTCCCAAAGTATTTCTGTTCACTAAAATAAAACCCGAGTATTCCGACGTCCTGTACAATCCAACACATTTCCCTGGTCTGAACAAAGTTTTACCGGGGTTGGACAGGAAGACCGGTGCTCATCGTGAAGACTGTGGTGCATATGTCTGATACAAAAAATGTATATATATTATAATATATATATATGTATGTATGCATATTTCATAATTTGGCTTTGTTTTCACAAGTCTGTAAATTTTTTTTAAAAGGTATATAAATAAAACCACAACTATCCAGAGGCAAAAATTGTATGTTATAAAACACACACTTACTTGTTAATGAATGATAATTGGTGATCATTCTGACAGACAAACACAATGTACTAAAAAATCTGACCCAAAAAAACATTGTAAAATTTGAAACAGTCTTGTATTGCCATTTATTAAATTTATATATATATATATATAATGTATAATGTTTATAGTGGGAGGAGTGCCCAGCATTTCCACAATTTATTATGTCCTTTCTGTATGAAAATATTGCTTTTCCGCATTAAAAATCTACATTTCCCGCAATTTTCAAATTGTAAGTAAAATAAGCTTCTGTATTTAAAACTATCTAGAATTTAATACACAAGATATATCTGTACAATAAAAAAATACTAAGATGTTTAATTTGCATTCAACTATTTAAACCAGTCTCACAGTACAAAACCTAGCAGAATTTGTCTCTGTCTTTTTAGAATTAATGGTCAAAGAAGTGGGATGGGATTTATGAACATACATGCATAGATTGAGTTCTTACAGTCACTTTTCATACAAGTTGCAGAAATAAAAAAAATATTAGGGAAATTAAAAAAAAGTTTTGAAAAGATTGCGGGAATGCAATAATGCCCAGCTAGAGGTAGAATGGAGGCAAAAAGGAAACTAGCATAATAAAAATAACTGTTGTCTGGACAAAATACCTCGGACATATTTACTGTTCTACTGGTATGTAAATGTACTGTAGGTCATCAGACCACCTTATAGTTATCCTTGAATGTCTTATTTGTTTTGATAACAGGGTTGAGTTTGTTGGTCATAAAAAAATTCAGCGATGTATCATGATATAATGTAGGTTGGTTTACTTAATGATTGGTCCAAATGAAAACTTACTTCTAAGGTCGATATTTGTGGTTAAAAAAATTGTTACCACCAAAAAAATATATACTGTATTATTACAGGCAAACATGTATAAAAGGCACTCGAAGGAACCTGAAAATGTTCTCTTTATGAGCAATTGCCCTTTTTATGACATGTACAGAATAAAATAAGGACTTTTCAATAATGGGAAAAATAAGGCTGCCCTTTATAGACAGCGATTTGTTTTGTAGAATTTTTTCCCCCTTTAAAAAAAGGCAGGTTTTTCTAATTGTTTTTCGTTTTTGTTGAAAAAAGTTTAAGAGTATAACATGCAAATTTGACCTTTGGCTAAAATAGATTGAATTTTGTTGATGTATACAAAAAAATAAACACCCAATGCAAATTACAGTATGAATTTTTTTTGGGGGCGAGACTCTGAGAAGGTCAAATAATAAGGTACAGTGGGGGGGGGAGAGATATATTTTTTTCAAATATAAAAATACAGTATTTTGAAAGATACCTGTATACGTATATGGAAATAATTCCTTAAAACAAATTAAAATTGGCATAAGATTAAAAAAGTTCTGTATAATTATAATGATAATCTAATCTGTGTTAATAAGCTGGTCTTATGAGATAGATGAGGCCATACTTAAACCTAATCTGTGTTAATAAGCTGGTCTTATGAGATAGATGAGGCCATACTTAAACCTAATCTGTGTTAATAAGCTGGTCTTATGAGATAGATGAGGCCATACTTAAACCTAATCTGTGTTAATAAGCTGGTCTTATGAGATAGATGAGGCCATACTTAAACCTAATCTGTGTTAATAAGCTGGTC
>MJUT01004115.1:169046-179644 GCA_002080005.1 Gigantidas platifrons | reverse complement strand
CAGTACATTTGTAACTTGTTATATAGAGGTGTCCTTTATAGCCAGTACATTTGTAACTTGTTATATATAGGTGTCCTTTATAGCCAGTACATTTGTAACTTGTTATATAGAGGTGTCCTTTATAGACAGTACATTTGTAACTTGTTATAAAGAGGTGTCCTTTATAGCCAGTACATTTGTAACTTGTAGAGGTGTCTGGCAGGTTTGATTGTAATACAATTACCATTCATAACAATTCTTGTGTTAAGTGCACTAATGTTAAATAGTTTTAAGAAAATGCATTGTTTTAAGTGGAGTCTAATGTCCTGAGTCTTAATGTGTAGATATTTATCTTTTGTCGAGAAAAAAAAGTAAAAAAAACATGAGATTAAACAGAAAAATATATCAATGTTAAAACTGGGAGTTTATGTCTGTAGATAAGTATATATAATTGTCTCCCTGCAGTAAGGAATTTAAATTAATTGCAGGTTTTTTAATGAATTATATGCTGCTTTTTAACATGTTTAAGTATAACATGTATTGACAACAATTACAGACTGTACATGTCTGACCATCAATTATCTTGATTCTGGAGTGACATCACAATAAGTAATTGACTAATCAATGATTGGCATTTCTGATATTAAGAAAACATACCGCGTTTCTGATATGAAGAAAATATTCGGCAGTGAAGCCAAGCTAATTCGTCAGTTTTGATTGATTGATTGGTGTTTAACGCCAACACAAAATCCTCTGGATTCTACATAGACTTCAATCTTTGTTTAATATCTACCAACATAAGTTAATTGTTGCAATTAAAATTTTAGCTCTGGCCCTTAAGCTCCATTGACACTAAATCAGATCTCTAGTTTGATTCTTCAGTGCATATTATATGAGAGATTATTTTATTTTAGAAAAATTAAATTACAATTTTCCATTGAAATCGAGGTAAAACCCAGAGGATTCCTGCTGGCTTCACTGCCTTCAATTATTAAATGCTTGGATGTTCAGAAAAGATAATATTGTCAGTCATTTTACTGTTAGTGTTACCGGTTCCTTGTATCAGACTGATTAGCATTTTAATATGATTTACCAAAAAATTTAGCCTGGCAGTTTCACAAACACTTTTACAATGTAAATGTACAGTCAAACCTGCCCTTGCTGTCCCCTGTATTAAGCAGTCACCTGTATTGAGCAGTCACCTGTATTAAGCAGTCACCTGTATTAAAAGGTCACTTTTCTCTTATGTCCAGTTATGGAAAATTTCATATGACTTTTACCTCTATTAAGATGTCATCTGTCTTATAAGACCACTTTTTCTTTTTCTCCAAAAAAAATTCATATGACTTTTACCTCTTTTAAGATGTCACCTGTCTTATAAGGACATTATTTCTTTGTCCCACAGGTGACCTTAGGTTTTACTGCAGTTTTTGCCTGAATTTTTTTACCTACATGTACAGGTACTTACCTAAAATCTAAATTTATAAAAATTTTCTATTTATTCAAGCAAATTCTTTCATAATTTTCAATTGTCCAAATCCAGTGTAACTTGTCCCGGGCTTCGGGCAAGTGGGTTAGCACGAAGACTGTTGCTGTATCTGGAAATTTGATCGGTTACCAAAAGAGAGCTTTCTTCATCCAAATGAAGGAATGTTTGAGTACAGTATAATTATGTCTATTCTAATGATATATGTTGACCAGTAGGAAAGATAAAACTTATTGATGCAATAATACCAGACACTAAAATATGATCAAATATCAATAAATCTGCCCTTCTACTAATTAAATCACCTGGCCTCATGCCAAGTGCCATGTGAGCTTTTGCCATCACTTTTGTGTCTTGTTGTCCATCATCGTCAGTCAGTTTTCAAATTTTAACCGTGAAAACTTGTGACAGGTTGTTGGTTTTCTCCAAGACTCCAATTTCCTCCACCAATAAAACTGACCACCATGATATAACTGATATATTGTTGAAAGTGGCCTTAACTTGGCTTAAACACCAAATCAATTTGAACATCTTTACTATCAATGTAGAATGGTGATACAGCATTTCTCCCTCTTATAAGGTCACCCCTTATACAATGTCAAAAAATGGCCTTTTAAATTTATAAGGGGGATGACAGCAGCAGCCTCTCTTGAGGGGGAGAATTAATTTAAAAGTATTTGACTACCTCATTTCATCTAAAATCTGGTCTGATAATTATAAGAAGGCCTAGGGTGGTCTTTGATGGGAGGGACCTTATCATAGGAAGAATACTACTGTACCAGATGGAAACAAACTTGGAGGGGATGGTCCTTAGCTATAGGGTGATGAGATTTGAATTTGTGCAAATGAAATTGATCTTCTATGGGCAGGGGCCAATATATATGGGCCTAAGTGCCAGTGGGGAAATGATGTTAATGTTTTAAAATATTTTCAAAAGCAAACAATGGAAAATTAAATTGTACACTAAATAAAACATGGATAAGATATTTTTACTGGTCAGTACTAAAGTACATCCTCGTTACTTATAGTAAACATATCCTTCTTGTGTATATTTTACAGATCCTGGTGAAGGGTACACACTACTAATGTCATAGATCTTAATGGTGTAACAAGGTAAGCTCCACTTTATATACATGTACAGTACAGTACTAATAACAATGTGATTCTGTTACAACCTCACTCAGCTGGCTGATGATTTTATTTGCAGTGGTACAATGTACCATTGTACCACTATGAATATGGGTGAAATGCCAGCATCCTCTATGTAAACATGTACATGTACATTTTGTACATGCTTGTACAGTGGAACCTGTCTAATCCGACACACCAAGGGACCAGGGAAATGTGACGGATTGTACAGGATGTCGGAATACTCCGGTTTTATTTATGTTAACAGAACTACTTTGGGACCATATATTTATGTCGGATGTCACAGGATGTCGGAAAACTCAGGTGTCAGATTGCACAGGTTCCACTGTACATGTACATGGACATTATGATATCCAAATACTCTGAGGGTAGTACATGTGTAGTACAAAAAATGTAGATGTCATGTCAGTAATCAGTTTATTACAGTTTATCACTATGTAACTAGTTACAGTACTCATAAGATGATTCTGTTAAAAAAACACTGTGGTGTAGATCTGTTGTCAGTGGACCACTGTGTGTAACCGGTTACAGTATAGACATGGTGCTTCTGTTACAACATCACATCAGTTGGCTGCTGATTTGTCTTGCAGCAGTACCACACTGAATATGGGTGAAACTCCAGCATCCTGTATATATACATGTACATGCATGTTTCAGTATAGAAATAGATGTGTAGTACACATAGATGACGTGTTTGTTAGAAAATACTAGTCAGTGAATCACTGGAACCGCATCAGTGGTGTAATGGTTAGCATGCTCACCTCGAATGCAGAAGATCGTAGGTTCAAGCCCTGATCGGGTCAAACCAAAGACTATGAAATTGGTATTTGTTGCTTCTCCGTGTGGAATCAGGATAATGTGTTCAATTGGTGCGACATGTCTATCCACGGACTGTTGTTTCAGTGAGCTAGCACAAGAAAAATCCAACTTAAGCGTGTTGGTCTAGTACAAAGTGAACCATATCATCATCTCATTGAAAATTAACTTGTTCTTGCCATGATATAGCTGAAAAATTGCTGAGTTAGCATTAAACAACAATCACTCACTCACTGGATCACTGTGTTACCTGTTACAACTGTGATTACTGGTGTTTTTCAGATGACACATTTATGACTCCTTCAATGCATTTCTATAATATTTAGAATGTAATTTGCTGGTATTTAATGCACATTCACAGTGGTACAATATACATACACTGTGGCACCACTGTGAAAATTCACTAGCCAGAGTGATTTACAGCAGAAACACCTGGCTAGTACTGTATATTTAGTTTAGACTTGATTGACAGTGAACTCTTGGCCATTCATGTACAGGTTTATTTATACTCAATGTGTCAATTTTACTATATTGTATATAATACAGGTTTGTAAATAAACACATAGATCTACATTTTTGTGCATACATGTACATTTGTATTTTCAATTTATTTATGAATGTGCTCAAAATCTTCTTTTTTGGGGGGGTGGGGGATGGGTTGAATGTTTTGCAACAATGCATTTTGTATATATATATATATATACATGTAGCTAGGGACAAAATGTTGCTGTTTTTGTTGCAGTGGCCAGCTGGGCTCCCTAAACTACAAAATGTACCTATTTTAATATCACAATAAAAATTCTTTGGGCCCTGGAATTGACCTTCCAAATGAAATGCTCAATATTTCAGCAGCCAGCTCTGAGATCCTTGTGGTGTAACATTTTGATTAAAACCGACCAAAATGTCCCCAGCACAAATGATGTAGTCCAGGACTAACCTAGGTGAATTGCAAGTATCTCTGCCAGCTGATCTTGAGCTACTAATTCATTTTTAGGGGCGCTGACCAAATTTTAGTTTTATCCCTGGGAGCCAATTCAGGAAACTTCATAATATTCCCAATCCATTACAAAATGGACTAGAATTGCTTACGTCCTAGTTTTCCCGATTACACTGTGTGAACCGTGACTGTCGTCATTTGTTCAGAAAATTAAAGTCATTAGTAAAATTGCACATGATAGAGACCTAGTTATATATGATTAGTGTAAAATATTTTGAAATATTTTTTTCTCTTGTCATTAATGCAAATATCAAAATCTCCCTGTCGTCCCATAGCAAATTAACTCATATGATGAATTATTTTTTTTATATTAATATTAAAAATGGGTATACAGTGTACATTTGATAATTTGTGTATATGTCCATGTCCAACCTATCACATTGGTGGATTTATATTTTTATTATTGATTCGACATTTTCCCCCCAAAAAAGAATATTAATATTAAAAATGGATATACATGTATATTTAATAATTTGTGTATATGTATATGTCCAACCTGTCACATCGGTGGATTTATATTTTTATTATTGATTCAACATTTTCCCCCCAAAAAGGATCATATTTCATATATATGTATTATAATATTAATAAAGATATTTAATCAGATAGTCCCATTGATATAGCTTCTGTAATGTGATCTGATAATTCTATTGTAATACAGATGGAATCATATTTTTTTTTAAACCACCTCCCATGTGTTATATAGTAACTAATGAAAATTAAAAAGTCAACAACATTGATGGTTGACAGTTATAACCAACCATGAAAATGTAAACCACTCAATTGTAGAGATAGTACATGTACTTTCAACTCGCCCTGTTTTATACAACAAATAATAAATGTACACTAGTGTGACTCAAGACTTCATTTTTGTTTGGACTACTTAAAATGTTATCATACGAAGCTCTCTAGCATCTGTCAAACTTTTAATCACAGAACGTTCATGGTGAGGTG
Source organism: Gigantidas platifrons (assembly GCA_002080005.1). Lineage (NCBI taxonomy): Eukaryota > Metazoa > Mollusca > Bivalvia > Mytilida > Modiolidae > Gigantidas > Gigantidas platifrons. Next base: position 174,263 of record MJUT01004115.1, on the reverse strand, counting down.
TACTTGATATGACATTAATGATTATGTGATAAAGTTTGTCAGTGACTTGCCACAGGTCGGTGGTTTTCTCTCTCTGGGTACTCAGGTTTTCTCCACCAATAAAACTGACCGCCATGATATAACTGAAATATTGTTGAAAGTGGCATTAAACACCATAAATCCAGTCCAATCCAATCTAATCACAGAAAGGACAACAACAGAAGCTGACGACAATAGGATTAGAGTTATGGTGTTTGAAGCCACTTGCAACAATATTTCAATTATATCGTGGCGGTGAGTTTTATTGGTGGAAGAAACCAAATCCATTTCAGAACAACTTTTCGATGAGAATAAGAAACTTTATTTTTCGAGGGTGACAGTACAGTTGTCCCCCTCTTATAAGGCCACCCCTACTGCATCAGAAAAGTGGCCTTATAAGAGGAGTGGCCTTTCTTGAGGGGGAAGCTCAAATTGAAGGTCAATGCAAATAATGAAATATTTAACAGTTTTTGATAGTAAATATAAGTATAAATTCCAGTACAGTTACTACCAAGCAATCTTCTCTGTGCCCCTGTTATTAATCTTAGACAGTATTTCTCTATTTGAAACGACCAAAGTGGAAAATTTATTTTTTGACGAACAATTCAAATTTTTTTGGAATATTCCAAATCTTTGTTATCATTATCATTTCTGTTTAAAGGAGAGAGAGAGAGAGAGATAAATGGATGAAAACAGAATCAGTATCAAAGGAACCATTAATCAGCAATACACTAATGGTGGATGAAGTAGTTCTCTTGTATTGATAAAAACTGACACCAATTTGTAACATCATAAGTTTTTTGAGTAATTATAGTCTCTTATTGGAAGACTAAAAGATGGAGGGGAAACGTTTATTTAATGTTGTAATTTTCAAATTCATTGAGTACATTATGAAAAGAAAGTTTAAACAGTGGTGGTCAACAAATCCACCAATATCAACAAAACAAAAGAAAGTTTAAACAGTGGTGGTCAACAAATCCACCAATATCAACAAAACAAAAGAAAGTTTAAACAGTGGTGGTCAACAAATCCACCAATATCAACAAAACAAAAGAAAGTTTAAACAGTGGTGGTCAACAAATCCACCAATATCAACTAGGTTTTAACTAACAATCACCTTTCACCTTTCACCTTAACTGACCAATATTAATGAACACAAAAAAGTGGGCACAACATATGATGATATAACATTAGAAATCCAGACCCCTGTCTTGTAAGCTTAATTAAGTCTGCACCCTTTTCTGCAATGAGAGAGATGGTCTTTCTGGAGGGGAACAACTTATTAGTACATTAGTGTTTTACTATCTCAGTCAATCTGAACTCTGACCTTTGTCTGGAGTGGACTTGCAGGGAGGGGGAGCAACTGTAATTACAACATTTTTATCAGTACAGCTGTGCTCAGAAAATAGTCGTTATTAATTGGTTGATGAATTTTACAGAGATAAAAGATTTCCTATGATCAGCTGATTTCATCATTTCGTCTTTTTTAGCAAATTAAAATGTTTGGAAATCAAATTTGTCAAACTTGTATTCAGCCTATGGATTGGGTGGATGGATTTTGGGGGGTTCCTTTTTTTTTTTTTTTCATACATGTTTATGATTGGCTTTCATCTCTATGAAAATTAATATTGTGACCCTTATCCTTTTTTTTTTTAACGATTACCGGTACTCAACACCTCATGTACGTTTCACCAAATAGACTAGAGTGTTCACTTTCAAATATGAATTCAATTTTGAAACTTCATGAAGTACCGTAGCTCTTATTATTCACTAAATATATTTAAATCCATTTAAAGAGTTTTTCCATATGACGATGCCAGACTTGCGGAACAACGGGAGTGGTATAATTACGATGAAAATTGATCCAGAACATGACTATTTATCTGTTATATTGTTATTTACTATCAAATATTATACAGAAATGAAGTGTTTTATTTAATTAGAGCTCTCTAATAATGGAGGCTGGAATTGACATCACTGATCTGATTCATTGATAAAATATTTGAGGCTCTACAAGGGGTGGAATTGTTTGTAAATTTGTTGAAAGCAATATATTTCTGTTGTACTTGTGTTTTCTTGTAGCAGGTCCTAATGAATGAATGAGAAATTGTTTGTCTTATTCAACTGTCACAAAAACTTCATTATGGAATATAAAGGGTTAGGATTATGGTGTTTAATGCCACTTTCAACAATATTTCAGTTACATGTATATCGTTGATTATTGAATATTTTGAAGGTTAATTATATATTTTAAAAAGATATGTTCCACAAAGACTGACCAGGATAAGAAAAAAATAATCAGATTCTTTGTCCTTTCCAAATTACTCTTCCTACAACAGGTACCATTTTGCCAGTCAAAGGGGAGATAACTCCTATAAAATGTGCACAAAGGTCTATTGGTCATGTGGATGTTTTTTGACTTCCAGTTCACTTAAAAATTAATAAAACCTTGGTCACAATGATTGACTTGAAGGTGTTTTAACCTAACAGGTGGTTGTAAAAGATCTTCCTTAAGACATGATCAACAACAATTTGTTTATCTGATAATACACAGACAGGCACTTATATTACTCCTACACTCATCAAAGCCATGACTTAGATCTCTTTAGAACTGCTGAAAATAGCACATCTTCTTCTGTATATATATATAGTAACAACATTTTAACATCTATTGCATTTAAGTGATTTAGATTATTCTGGGTTAGATGGAAGCTTGAAATTTACATGCACTGAAATGAAAATGTTAGAAAAATAGGAATATTTATTATGGAATAGTTTTTTTTTTTGCTAATTAGAATTTGTTGCATTATTATTATTATGGGGTAGAGGTTAGAAGAGAGGAAGTGTCAAGAAAGAGGTTGGATTAATTAAGCCTTTGATTCATCTACTGAATTATGACGTCATGTATACTTGTGTTAGTTGTAATACAATGTAGTTTTCTTCATTGTAAATAACAGGATATAACATAAGAAGGTAAGAATGTTAAGACAAACTAAAATGAGAGACAATTGTAATTAATATTAGGTCTAACACATTGTTTGTATTGTATGATAAATCATTAGGTCACAGGTCAGTCAGAAAATATACACATATACTGTCAATCCTGCCCATGAGGTCACCTCTATTAAGCAGTCACTTGTATTTAAAGGTCACCTTTTTGTGTCCTGTCATAGAAAAATTCATATGAATTGAACAGTCATTGACTTTAGCAGTGGTCCGGTGGCCCACGGCCAGTGAAAATTGATTCGGACTAGTGACATTTGCCAAAATTTTTCAATAGAATCTATATAAATACTCTAATTTTTGGGGCCAGTACATTCGAAAGTCTAATTTCGAAGACTGATTAAACCTCTTTTAAGAGGTCACCTGTCTTATAAGGCCATGTTTTCTTTGTCTCAAAGGTGACCACTTAGTATAGGCTTGACTGTACATTTGTACGTGTACCTTTTGGTTGTCATTAGGGAGGTCAGTGAACTGCTGGTGTGTGTTTTTTTGGGGGGACACTTTCAATCTACAAGACATTAGTGTAATGATAATTTATTCCCTTGAATTTTTCATGGCTGTAGTCTCCTCCTTGACATCCCCTGTGTTTTTATTTTAGCTCACCTGAGATAAAGGCTTAAGTGAGATTTTCCCATCAATTGGTGTCCGTACGTAGTCTGTTAACTTCTTACATTTTGACCTTGTGATCATTTTGATCCATCATGCCCATATGGAACAAACTTGGATGTTATGCTTATTGGATTGTCCTTGTCCAATATTGTGTCCAGTGATTTTGCCCGACATCAGGTTGCCATGGTACCTAATTGGTCGAAAAACTATGAAATCTATGAAAATCTTCTTCAGAACTACTAGATGAAATGAAAATGAATTTGGTCCAGATAGTCCTAGGGTCCATAGCATCTGTTAATCCAGTTAATTATCCCAAAATGGACACCATGACTGAATATGTATACTTTTGGTTTTCAAGCATTATCTTGAGTTTCTGATGTCAGGATTTAACTTATATTTTTAAATTACAGTTTGCTTGTTAAAATATATACAGGCCAATTTCTAAGATGTTATGTATGGTTTTCTTCTGAAATTATGGTCGTGGTCGTATGGTAGTTGGATTTACAACTACCTATGCAATCAGTGCCTATCACAGCTAACAATGCGAGTTCGAATCCCGCTCCGGCAGGGTGTACTCGATACAACATTATGTGATGAAGTTTGTCAGTGACTTGCGACAGGTCAGTGGTTTTCTCCAGTTTCCTCCACGAATAAAAACTGACCGCCACGATATAACTGAAATATTGTTAAAAGTGGCGTTAAACACCCTAACCCCCCCTCCAAAATTATGTCAGTTGACCCCAGTCTATTTCTAAGATGATCAATACAATAGTTATAGTAATCTTGTGGAGAGCGATCAATCATTTACCAGGACACAGGGGTAAAATGGTGCAATGTGGTTGGTTACTAGGCAGTGATATATTGTTTTAAGATGGTGATTGGTTGAAATAGTTGGTTTGTTAGAAGGCATCGATATAATGTTTTAAGACAGTGATTGGTTGAATACCGGTATGACATTGATGTAGCTGTGTACGAGGATTGATTATTTGTTGGTTTGCGGACGCCAGTGGCATATATTTAATGCTTATTCAGTGCAAGAGCTAATTCAACAACAAATAAAAATTTGACAGAAATAAGGGATAAATGGGGACAACCAGCGCAACAAGTTTTTAATGCCACTGGAAAGTATGGACATTTTGTAGGAGCTTCTTTGCACGTTTTGTTCTTGAAATCTACAAATGAGATCTTTAATGTGCAGGGAACATGGCCCTTGTCAGTGGAGCATGTCATTCTACAAACATGGCCCTTGTCAGTGGAGCATGTCATTCTACAAACATGGCCCTTGTCAGTGGAGCATGTCATTCTACAAACATGCCCTTGTCAGTGGAGCATGTCATTCTACAAACATGGCCCTTGTCAGTGGAGCATGTCATTCTACAAACATGGCCCTTGTCAGTGGAGCATGTCATTCTACAAACATGGCCCTTGTCAGTGGAGCATGTCATTCTACAAACATGGCCCTTGTCAGTGGAGCATGTCATTCTACAAACATGGCCCTTGTCAGTGGAGCATGTCATTCTACAAACATGGCCCTTGTCAGTGGAGCATGTCATTCTACAAACATGGCCCTTGGAACAAGGAGATTGA
>MJUT01004115.1:156036-168155 GCA_002080005.1 Gigantidas platifrons | reverse complement strand
AATATTTATATCTAGGTTATAATGACATTAATATTTATATCTAGGTTATAATGACATTAATATTTATATCTAGGTTATAATGACATTAATATTTATATCTAGATTATAATGGCATCTTCCTCTGTAATTTTTGTACATTTTTCACTTGAAGTATTCTGTTATGCCTGATGACAGGTCAAATCTTAACTAGTATGATACTATGCTTTGTTATCAAAATCCTAGAGATTTTCTTACCTCTTCTTATAGGACTGCAGTTGGTCAAATCTTAACTAGTATCGTTTGTTATCAAAATCATGGAAAATTTCTTACCTCTTATTATACGACTGCAAAAATTCTGAAATTTTGCATATTTGGAAGACACATGAAATAGTAAAACAAGACAAGTTTCTAAAATACAGTGGGCCCAGGAAATTACTGTTTCCAACATTTTAATGTGTCCAAAGCATTACAATTTGTTCAGCAGTTACTGTGTCAGGGCAAAATACTGTGTCCACACTTACTTATAATATACACTTGTTCAGGTTCCCCCTTGTTGACATGCTGCGGTCGTATCTTGTTTCACTCTGTTTAGCCCTTTATTAACATATTCTTAGAATGTCCACACAAAAAAGTTCAGTGTAGAATGGAAGTTAGCTTAACTCTGTAGTATGTCTATATATTTTTCATGGGTTAACCTTATATTCCACACAAAAAATGTTGAGAATTTTGGTCTTTTTAAAAAATTTTACACAATAATTGAGTAAATATAATTTTATTTGAAAGACTGTGAATAAGAATATCTTTGAGTTCTGGTATAGAAATAAAAGACTGAATCCATGGTTTTTGTATATTTCCTTGACGACTCAAATGGTGGTCCTGAAAGGCAAATACATAATCATGCTTCAAAATCAGTACATTCATGCTTAAATATTTTTAATACAATAAAACTTACTGCCACGATATAACTGAAATATAGTTGAAAGTGGTGTTAAACACCATAAAACTAACCCCCACATACATATATAATAAGCTACATGTACATGTATGTGAAATTGTAAAGTGATGACAGTTGAGTCACATGATATGAACTTGTTAAAAATAATTACATAAGTGGAATTTGTAAAATAAATATTCATCCTGCTTAATAATTTGTCTACATGTACAAAAATGGACATGTACTTATAATTTTGTTTTAAAGATTTTAAATTAAAAATAATGTTATATATGTGGATTTTCTAAGTATTATAAGTTGTAAGGTGTTTGATAGAATTAATTTAATATCTTCACCCTGTCAGGTTCTTGAAAAACTCAGTCAAAATCTCCTTGAAATGTTAGAATTTATTTAAGATGAATATCTCTTCAGGTCATATCACTGATAAACTTAAAATCTTCTACTTCCTGTCAGGACAAACTTATTTATTTTTGGGTTATTTCCCTACCATGTATGCATTTGTTGGTTCCTGATTAATGGTATGAATAGATAATTAGGTACCAGTCTTAATTCAAATGATTAACAAGTTGGTTGTTTGTGTATGGCTGAATTTTTTTTAAATTTTTCATCGCCTACAAAAAGAAAAAGAAAAAAAGACATTTATTTGGGTAGGGGGGAAGTATTGATTAGAAGGCAGGAAAATAAACAATATTATGAGGTCCATCAGAATCTCAGAAGTCACTTATATGTTATGATATACAATGTACAGTATATACCAGTACATACGTATATGGGCACTGCAAATAATTAACAGTATATGGGAATTACAATGGGAGGGGGGAATAATTAACAGTATATGGGAATTACAATGGCAGGGGGAAATAATTAACAGTATATGGGAATTGGACAATGGGAGGGGGGAATAATTAACAGTATATGGACATTACATTGGGGGATGGACACAAAAATAATTGACAGTATTCTGGGGATTAATTTGAAAGGTGGTGGGTGAAACTAATAAACAGTACATGGTCATTACAATTAGGGGGGGGGAGGGTAACAAAATGTTGGCAGCATTGCTATCAATGCAATTTGGAGAAATATTTGAGTTCAAACTGCAGAGGATTACATCAAAATGTCCCCCTCAGAAAGACAACCCCTCTTATCAGGCCATCTGTTTATTGCTGCTATTAGAAATAGAAAGTTTTGATAATTCCAGTTACAGTATACTATAATCTAAATTTGTCCTAAATTCCTAAAATTTATTCATTTATTAAAAAACAGATTTTTGTTATTATAAATATGTGCCATTTAAGAAAAATAGGTTTTTCGGAGAAAAATATCTTTATATTGAAAATTGCATAAGAAAACAGAGATTTTTGATATTATAAATATGTGCCATTTAAGAAAAATAGGTTTTTCTGAGAAAAATATCCTTATATTGAAAACTGCATAAGAAAACAGAGATTTTTTATATTATGTATATGTGCTATTTAAGAAATAGGTTTTTCTGGGAAAAATATCCTAAGATTGAAAATTGCATAAGAAGCTTTTATCATACATGTAGCTTTAAAAAATTTCTCACAAAACATACAGTTTTTGAAATAGTGATTAATTTTGCTGTTTAAATACAATATTACAATATTTCAGCCTGTATTATTATGGTGACAGTATTTTATAAAAGATTTGTATTTGCATATTTTTAATCAACGAGCTCTTGTTAATCCCAGCATGCAACAGATTTAGTCTGTCATGAACAAAGCCACTACCTTTTGTTCTGACATTTTGAATGGGTGCTAATCAACATCGTTGACATTTTTGCTTGTATATTTGGGAACATTTATTTAAAAATGGAAACAGTTAGAATCGACTTGTTGAAACATAGGGATGTAGAAGAAGAATTTGTGTAGCAAAAAAAAATATGCTCAGTTAGACATGTACATGCATACTTGTACATGTATATGCCATGTTAATATCAGTATAACAAATAATTTTTATTTTTCAATCATGAGCTGTAAATAATGGCATATAAAGATCACATTGAAGAGGAAAGAGCTTGTATAGTCATAGCCTGTTGCTCAATCCCATTCATATGCAGTTGTGAATAAAATATTCTTAAAATAAAACAAAACATTCAAGAGGAAGAAGTTATTAGTTGCAAGTGTATATACATAGTTAATGACCATGTACATGTATGTATATTCATTTTTTTTACACAAACAAATGCAAATTTGACAGAAAATCTAACTTGCTCATCAACCCCTGTCCCTTCCACCCCAGCCCCCATACCTCCCCCACCCCCAATAAAAAAAGGTAAAAACAGATGAAAAAAAAGGTGTGTGTGCGTTGGAGGGGGGGGGGGGGGTTAAAATTGGAAAGACTGAAGTGACTTCAATTATTAGGTTATAGACAAACAAAATGTTGCATTAGACATACAGTATTCTGTATGTATGGTAGACCATTATTGTTTTGCTGTAATCTGAGATATCGCCACAATTTTTTAATTTAATAAGTATGATGTATATAGTATTTGGAATTCCTAAAGAAAAACTGAATTACAGTTTTGGTGGGTCAGTTTGGATACAGCAACCAAAACTATTTTATGAATGGCCTTATTGCTGTGTTGTTTGGGGAAATTGTTCAATTGAGGGACTAAATCGCATTCTTAAATTGCAAAAAAGAACAGCAAGATTGATATTAGACCAAGATCCCATAGCACCATCTGAACCTCTGTTTAAACAACTTGGATGGATGAGTATTGAACAAAGAATCAAATACCATAAATATCTTCTTGTTTCAAAATGTCTAAAGAATGAAGCACCTGAATATTTAAAAAATAAAATCCAATACTTGTCTGATAAAAATCCTTACTCTCTCCGAAATGTTGTAAGTGAAAAATTACAAATCCCAAAGGCAAAAACTGAACTTTTTAAGAAAACTTTTACATACTCTGGAAGGAACTTCCGTTTTTGATACGGCAAGCTTCCTCTCATAATGCATTTAAAATAAAAGTTAAAAGTCTCATTTTAAATGATGATGTACCTTAAATTACCATTAAATATTTACTAAATCTTTTTGTGTATACTTATTACAATGTATTGCTTCTTGTGTGTAACTTTTGTATAGTGTATTTTACAATGTATGTTGAAATATGTCAATGAGGGCCTCAGGGAAGATTAGTTATTAACTAACTGTGTAACCCTCTATAAATAAAGAATTTATTATTATTATTATTATATATTATTATTGTTGAGTGGCCGTCATGGTTGTGATAATATTGTTGTTTAATTTACAACTACCGGTGCAATCTGCCTATCACCACTAACATTGTGAGTTTGAATCCGGCTCATGGTGAGGTATGCTCCGTCTACACCAAAAACCACTAGCCCAATGCCCCTGTCTGGTAATAAATGCTTATCAAATAGAACAAATTCTTCTAAAATGCTGTTTGGGCTAGTTTCTCAAAATGTTTTTGGCACACTGTATACTTGATAAAGTTTGTCAGTGACATGCGGCAGATCTGTGGTTTTCCCCTGATACTCTGGTTTCCTTCACCAATAAAACTGACTGCCACGATATAATTGAAATATTGTTGAAAATGGTGAAAAACATTATTGTTGAACTTTTTACGTTGATTTCAAAGTTTGAAATAACGAGTTTTTACTGGTAACTGATTTATTTAAAAGTTAAAATATAAAAATATAAATGTATGCTGTTCTTCTGAATTTTCATGATCAGTGAAAGCTTTATTGAATTAAAAAACAATAAACGTGACTTTTAATAGCATTTTGTTCATATAAAATACTTCTCTGTAATGTCTAATGTAGTGTAGAGTATTGTCGTCTTCAGTGACACCTCCGCAGACATATTAATCTCAAATGGTTTGAAATTTCTGCTTTTAACTTGTCTAAAATGCAGAAACAAATTGCTTGCTAAAATCGCTCGGAATTGCCAGATTGTAGGCCGTCAAAATTAAACCTGGACATTTCAAATGTACATTTGTAGGGTACGTAGTGATTTAGCAGGTGGTTTTTCTAATATTTACAAGTTTTCAATCAAATTGCCCATCATGTTGACAAGAAAAAAAAATTGTAAAAAAAAGATGTAATGGGTTTCAGTGTGATGTTGAAAATATTTTCAGAGATAAAATTTTCCTTTAATCAACAGATTTCCTATTTTTTTTCAGTCAACTATTGGGATATAAAATGCATCAAACTTGGTCCAAACAGCTATAAAATGAAAGTTTAATGGTACTTTATAAGAGTCGGGGGGTGGGGAGTTCCTATTTTTTTTATCAGTAAGGACTTTCATATCTGTTGATTTCAGTGCATCCGTTTCATATATATTTGAATGTAAAACGATTTTCTGACTCTTTATCAATGTTGAATCAAGCTGAGAAATGTCGAGAAAAAAAAAAGATTAATATGATCTGTTTATTGTATATGGATGGTAATACAGATTATTACATTTGTCCCCTGTGATCATGTTGTATATTTTGTAGTCAGTTTTTATTGCAATTCAGCAGAAATCATAACAGACCATATATGAATATTTTAAACCATTTCATACGCACCAATCAAAAGGGAAGTCATTAGTGTTAGCTTAAATTGGTTACAAAATTGTCCATTTCCTTTTTTTTTTTCAAACGATCAAATTACTTCAATTTAAACTTTGACATTTGGTTTGGGGGCCACATTTTAGATGTCATGTGATCAATTTTATAAGTTTCTGGAATTGTTCTGTAAATTTAAAATTCAAAATTCAAAATGTTAAAGAAAAAAAATAAATCCATAGATTTAAAAAAATAAACTTATTGTACAAAATTCTGGTGTAAAAAGGAACAAAATTGACGAATGATAAAAAGGAGATAAAATTTTCCTTAAAAAGGCCTCCACTTATGTAAAACTGTCAATTGAAAATATCAAATGGATAAAAATGATGCTGGCCATGAGTTTATAAGCTGACAAATTATGAATCATAAACATATGAACTGTCTATTGGGAGAGGCTAGTCACACTGGTGGACACCTGTATTGTCAATGTTAATTGTAGCCAAAATTTTACTTGCTGGTAATTTGGGATAAAAGATTTGTAATTTCGAGTTCTGGCTGATCTGATGGTTGGTTGAGACATTTTACATTAGGAATGGCTAACAGTATAACATGGCTTTGTGAGTAAACAATTTGTTGAAAAATTACTAAAAACTTTTAAGTCTGACTTAGTGATGTTTGACTTATAGAAGAAAAACCTCATTGAAACTTTTTTTGTGTTTTTTTTTTTAAAGTCGTACTAATAGTTATGTCTGACATATAGATAGATGAAAATGTTTGAATTTCAAGTTTGTTACAATGATAAAATTCAGGGTATTGTGGATAGAAACCCAGCTGAAAGGGGAAGTAACTCTTAATGCACAAAAAAGGGGGGGTGTTAGGCTATGGTGTTTAATGCCACTTTCAACAATATTTCAGTTATTTCGTGGCGGTCAGTCTTATAGAAGAAGAAAACCACCAACCTGCCGGAAATCACTAACAAACTTTATTTAAATGTTGTATCGCCTGAATGGGATTTGAACTCACAACATTAGTGGCCATAGGCACTGATTGCATAGGTAATTGTTGTCCAAAGTTCAACTTGTACACAGAAATGAATGTTATTGGTGTTTAGCACCACTTTCAACAATGTTTTAGTTTTATTGTGGCAGTCAGATTTATTGGAGGAGGAAACTGGAAGTACCCTTTGAAAACCACTGCAAGCCACATAAAGTACATGTGCCCACAGATTGCAAAATAGGAGGGACAAGTGATGAGGGCAAACGTTTAGGTACCATATGATCGTGACCTAAACTGGAGAGATCATTGAAGATAAAAAAAAAACGTAGGACGTGCAATTGGTGAATTATTAATTTATTCACAAAAAAAGCTGATCTACACTGAGTCACATGATCAGAAATTAAAGGTTGGTACTTGAGGTCAGAGGTCAGGTACTGTACATCCTGTCTAAATCAAGCATCATGGGGACCAACTATTGTGTTCAGAATTGACTGGTTTAATACATACAGATTGAATTAAACAAGATTTCCTACACTTGAACTTTAATGTTTAGTTTATACATTATTCACTTTTATTGAGGGATCTGCTCTGACAGGTTTCACTAGTACTGTATTAAGATTTTAAATTATTTCACACAACCTTTATTCCAATGTACTGAACATTTGTTTTTGGAGGGAGGGAGATTTGAGAGAGAGAACAAATGATTCTGATATCAGCTGTAACATATAGATAAGAATAATAAATTAGTCAAACCTTTATATAAAGGACACTCAAGAGAACCTGAAAATGTGTCCTATATGAGCAGGTATCCATTATATACATGTACAGGTTAAAAATAAAATACACTACATTATATACATGTACAGGTTAAAAATAAAATACACTACATTATATACATGTACAGGTTAAAAATAAAATACACTACATTCATTAATAGGAAAAATGAGGCCATCCTTTATAGACAGTGAGTTGTTATTAAGAGGTGGCCTTTATAGACACTGATTTGTAATATAGAGGTGGCCTTTATAGACAGTGATTTGTTATTAAGATATGGCATTTATAGACAGTGATTTGTTATTAAGAGGTGGCCTTTATAGACAGTGATTTGTTATTAAGAGGTGGCCTTTATAGACAGTGATTTGTAACATAGACGTGGCCTTTATAGACAGTGATTTGTAATATAGAGGTGGCCTTTATAGACAGTGATTTGTTATTAAGAGGTGGCCTTTATAGACAGTGATTTGTTATTAAGAGGTGGCCTTTGTAGACAGTGATTTGTTATATAGAGGTGTCCTTTAAGGCGGGTTTGACTGTATATTCATAGTAATATCTTGACGTCATATACCATGTCATATCTCTATAAAGAATTTTACAATCAATTATTGCCTACGAAATCTTTAAGCCTTATTTTACATGTAGAGTAAAGATAATGTTCTGTTACCATTATTAAAATGTATTTTCTGTTGTCTATTTTTGTTTCGTGGATTCTATGAATTCTCGATAGACTACAGCCTCGTCATAATGATGAAGTTAAGTCTCTTAGATTGATAGGAGAAACTTCTGATGCATATTTAATTCATGAATAATAATTGAAAACTTTAAGATGTAATTGACCGTCAAACGAGTGATTGATTGATACGAGGTTTCTCCCAGTTATTTCAAAACTGAATCTAAGAATTTGAAGAACATGAATTTTTATGTAGAATCGGTTTAATTTTTAAAGTAACTGAATGGAACTTAAACATGTATATTATACACGTATATTGTATATCTAACAATCTGAAATAAACATTATCCCATTTGTAGAATATTACATATGGATTTGGTGGTCTTAGTGAAATAAATGTCAGTCGTCATTAAATTTCTATTGCAAAATACCAATCTTGTGTCAGTCCTTAGCAAGATTTTCATAAATTATTTTCCAAAATTTTGCTGTTCATGTCTGACAAGACTGACGAATTTTAGAGTAATTGAATCAGAAATGTACATTATACATGTATATTGTATATGTATATCTAAAGACCTGAAATAAATGTAATCTAGTGCCTGTATCCATTTATAGATTTATTTTGTTATGTTCATCACAAAGACTAGTTGAACATATAAATGATATTATTATAAGTTTGCTGTTTAGCATCATGATTTTATAACAGTAGTACCGGTAGTGCCCTGCCTCATAAGGCCACCCATTTTGAACTGGAAAATTTCTTTACAAAGAGTGGTGTCCTCTATTGAGGGGGACAATTTATTACAGTGCCAGTGGTCCCTCACTTATTATAGACCACTCCTGTAATGAAAAAGTAGTGTCTAGTGATGACCTCTCTTTAGAGGGACAATTTATTGGTATTTTATTATCTCATTGAATCTGAAATCTGGCCATGTTGTAAGAGGAGTTGTCCTTTGGTGGGAGTGTCCTCTTAAGAGAGGGACTCTGTATATACAGAGCAGGTTAACCTCAGATAACTCAAATACTGTGTTTACATTGAATTTTATGTGAAATCATTGATTCCTCAACAAGTTTGTCTGTTCTAGAGGCCAGTAGCTATAGCTGACCTGGATGGCAGTGTGGAGGTTTCACTGATCTGTCCAGACTTTCCTGCCCCATTCAGTCAGATAGTCACGATGTAGTTAAAAAAGAAACATTTCTAGAAATAATGATAAACGCCATAAAACCATATCAACTTCTCCTATACCATTCCGTGACGGTTGTGAGAACAACCATTAGATTTACATATAATTATTGTCTAATCTAATATTCACAGATTTTCCTTATTAGCCCATCAAGATAACATATGCCTTGGTCTTTATCCTATAATTAGATGTCATGTGACTGTTAGATCCTAATTGAACTGATTAAATGATTTATTTTACTTGTAAATATCTAGAACTCAGCAGATGTCCCGTTTAATAATTCCTTGTTAAGTAGATGTTGTTAAATTACTATTAAATCTGGACCTGATCTCAATTAAATAATGATGACCATACATTTTCATCCATTATCTGTTTAAATATGACATTGTCATCAGTAGTGGTCAGCTAAAAATCACGTACAGTAATCCCAACCAAAGGCAGACTTTGTCTTAACTTTTTTCACCTACATGTTTTTGCCCGAAAGCCAAATTTAGAAAAATGTTCTACATTTGTATTTATTCAAACACATTCTTTCATAATTTTCACTTGTCGGAATCCAGTTTTACAAGTCCCTGGCTTTGATCAGGCAAGTAGGGCTTTCAATATTTTTCAAGTGTACCAGTACTTCACTATTTACATGTGGTACTTTTTATCAAAATTTGAACAATTTTTATGACTATCTTATACAACACTCTTTAAAACAGGAGGTACCAATGACAATCTAAGGCGGGTAAAAGTACCTGGTACCTCCCCTTATTGAAAGGCCTGGGCAAGTGGGTTAGTGCGAAGACTGCAGTAGCCCCCCTCTTATAAGACCACACCAATCAAAGGCCACCTCTCTTATTAGGCCAGATTTCTTTTCGGTTGCACTGAGGTGGTAAACTACTACAAAATAAATGTAGCTGTGAAGAGAGGCCACTCCTCCTATAAGGCTACTGTTTCATTGAAGATGGGTGGTGCTGTAAGAGGGGCACTACTGTAAAGATGAACTATGACCACGCTGCCGCAGAGAGAAAAACATTTAGTGTTTGAAATTAAGAAAATTGTTAGGTTGCCATGGTTCAATAAAACTCAGTTTTTGTTGAATAAAATATGCAGAATTTGATTTCCCTGGTTATATTTCAGTCAAACTTTTGTTGCCCTGGTTACAAATTCTATGAGTCTGAGACGGCCAAGTGCCTGCACATTTCTTGCACTGTACTTGTGTTAAGTTACTTTATAAATCCACAATGTTTTATCATTTAATATTAGGTAATTTAACTAGAGAATGAATGACTTCAGGTAGATATAGAAATGTGAATCATATATCAATGTCACATTTCACATGTAACTGCCAAAACAATTACAGAGATATTTAAAAAGGGAGGTAATTCTTGACTGTAACAAGAAAAGGGGAGATAATTTATATCAATGTGATATTTCACATTACTGTTAAAACAAATACTGAAAAATTAAAAAGGGAAATAATTGCTACAGGAATTAGACAAGAAAAGGAGGTAATTAAAAGAAATGAAACATTTACTAGGTTACACATATTTCCCAAAATGTTCTAGATTTTATACTTTCCATGTTGTTTGATCTCATTCTTTGACATTTTATAAAAAAAAATTTGCTGATCTAGCTGTATATTTAGAGTGACCTCCCAGGTTAAAGGTCACAGAAGCTGAGACATACATGTAAATGTATGCTGCTAGTTGATCAGTAGATATTTAAGTACATGTTATATTTTTTTTGCCATTTATAATTCTAAAGGTTAAAAACATGTACAAGATTTTGTAAACTTGTAAATCATTAGCTACGTATATAGTATGCAATTTTATTTGAGCTTAAACATATACAACCTTAGACATTGGACTTTATAAAGAGTCAAGTTTAATGACCAATAGATTCTGTTACAATTGTTTTAATAATTAAACATTCTTGTACTTTGTTCAGTGTGAGGAACCACTCTAATGCATGTGCAATTAACAAATTTTTCCACATGAATTATTATATAATTTGCCTGATTTCAGCCCTAGTATTATATTCAGATGTTTAGTAGGGTTTTATAAGTTACATTCCTCTATTGGCATATGGTAAGTGGCTTATTAGGAAAAATTATAGCCGATTATTCAATATTACTCAGAAATAGTTGAAATTTCCCCATTTATCAATTTACCAACAGATAGAAACAATCCTTTTATCTCTGTTAATAATAAGGCTGGATCTAAAAAATGTTTGTTTGTCATGCTACAAGATATAGCTACAGAAATTATGTACAGAAAGCTCATATTTTACTAGTGATCAGATTCAGATCTGTTAATTGATAAAGATTTTAGTCCCTGTTTCAACAGTAATCCGGAGGGGCCGTCATGGCCGTGATCATATGGTAGTTGGATTTACAATTACCTGTGGACTCATGATCAGTACCTATCACCATTAACGGTGTGAGTTCGAACCTCATTCATGGCGAGATGTACTCGCTACAACATTATTATGATGAAGATTGTCACTGACCGCCACAATATGGCTGAAATATTGTTGAAAGTGACATTAAACACCATAAACCAAAACAACCATCAGCAGTACTACTAGTAATTAGTTAATTTTACCTGTATATACTGAATGATTTGATAGAAGGGCCTCTGTGGTCTTCATCATATGATAATAAGATTTTTCTCTCAAATGCCAAAAAAATAAAAATACCTGTTTCCACTGATCTTACTGACTAATTTATAGTGCCTACTCTTAAGTTTTTATATAAAGATACATGTGTTTCCACTGATCTTACTGACTAATTTATAGTGCCTACTCTTAAGTTTTTATATAAAGATACCTGTGTTTCCACTGATCTTACTGACTAATTTATAGTACCTACTCTTAAGTCTTTATATAAAGATACCTGTGTTTCCACTGATCCTACTGACTAATTTACAGTATCTACTCTCAAGTTTTTATATAAAGATACCTGTGTTTCCACTGATCTTACTGACTAATTTATAGTGCCTACTCTTAAATCTTTATATAAAGATACCTGTGTTTCCACTGATC
>MJUT01004115.1:122715-146764 GCA_002080005.1 Gigantidas platifrons | reverse complement strand
AGGGGTAATCAGAAGATACCATAGGGGTAATCAGAAGATACCAAAGGGGTAATCAGAAGATACCAAAGGGGTAATCAGAAGATACCAAAGGAGTAATCAGAAGAAACCAAAGGGGTAATCAGAAGATACCATAGGGGTAATCAGAAGATACCAAAGGGGTAATCAGAAGATACCATAGGGGTAATCAGAAGATACCAAAGGGGTAATCAGAAGTCATAGAGTGAAAGACAAACAACACAATGACAAAAAGACAAAAGGACAAACAACCATCTACAAAATGCTACACATAAAACTAAAGATCAAGTAACACAATCCCACTAAAACCCAAATAAAACTAATGGTTGCACTTCTTCAGTTCTGGAAAATTTATGGAAAAAAAAAATGGGAGTAAATTTTCGTATACATTAGATATAATAGTCCAATTATGATTAACTACAGTAGCTACTAACATTATTATTAAATGATATCATTTTCTAAAGGGCAACATCATTTCAACAGATGGCATTAAAAATGGAATAATCATTTAATTGGCCATTAGGTTTAAATGCCATGGTTTATCTGCCAATCAAATACTGTCATATGAACAGTTATAGCGACTTCAAATGTCATACATATATGTACATAGAACCATGAGATAGTTGATAATATGTTAATAGTTCCCTGGTTGCCCCTGACAACTGTGTGATATTCCAAGCAGGAAGCTAAAGCTTATAAATATATGTACATAGAACCATGAAATGTTTGACAATATGTTAATAGTGCCCTGGTTGCCCCTGACAACCATGTGATAATCCAAGCAGGAAGCATTTTCTTTTGGGATTATGTTTTATCCAGTGGTTTTTGTACTTTTGTAAATGTATTATACTGTGTTTTTGTACTTTTGTAAATGTATTACTATTATACTGTATTTTTTGTTTCTGACTTTTCCTTCATTAAACTTTGGAGTACAATTTTTTTGGTCAAAATTCATCCAATCAGAACAATGCATTCCATACGAATCACAAAAGACTCGCATACAATGTACCGTACATGTTGATTTCAGATGATGAGGAAATTTTCTATTCAGACATTTTGAGGTGTAATTTTTGTGATATTATATGATTAAAATCCAGCATTCTGATTGGTTGATTATGTAGTATGAAATCAAACATGTTCTAGAAATGTTTTATGAGAGCAATGCCTAAAAACAACAAAATCCTGGAGGAAAAGTTAAAGGCAGCATTTTTAAAATAAACAACAACAAAAAAAACCAAAAAAACCTGCATAATTTATATAAAACAACCAGGCATGTCAAAACATTCTTTGTACAGTGAGCACAACATTCGCAGTCGAGGCCAGCACACTTAACATTATACCACAGATGCTGTTCCACAATTAAAAAAAAAACAATTATATACCATAGGTAGATAGGTTAGTAATTGATTGATACATAAAATAGAGGAATTCGTCAAGTTTTTTTATTGTCGATTTGTTATTAATATGTAAAGAGGCTAAAACCAAGATATAAAATCCTGATATTTTTTTCCAGCCATTTTTGCAATTTAAAAAAAGGAAGAGATTTCAATGACTGTGTCCTTTAACTAAACAAAAATCAAATAAAGTTATTTACAAAATGACCGTGTTAAATCTTATGATATTTTTTCTAGACATTTTGCAATAAAAAAGAAAACCAAAATTTTCGATGACTGTCTCCTTCAACTATACAATAATCAAATAATTCACAAAATGACTATGTTAAATCTTATGAAATTTTTTCCAGACAATTTTGCAATTAAAAAAAAAAAGAATGAGATTTTCGATGACTGTCTTGGCTTTCAACATATATAAAAACATAAAATAACATTATTCACAGAATGAGTGTACCAGTACTTTGTAGAAATATTAGTTATTGGTTTAGAAAACGAAACCTTTTAAGAAAATAATTCACAAAGTTTATATCTTTTATATAATTCTGTTATGACGTTTTCTTTGATTTATATCTTAATAATTTTATATGAATCAAACGCATCCATTCTTTATGGAATTTCCCCCCGCGTTCTGATGAAAATAAAGATCACAATTCCGCATGTGTCAAATTTTGAAAATAAATTTGATTTTCAATTAAGAAAAGCAATCCTATTTATTTCTTCATGGAGAGAGAGAGTTTTGAATATTAAATTAGAATGTCAACTTTTATGATGGACAGTTTTCATGTTCTAATCGTAAAGTGTTTTTTTTTCTTTAATTGTGTGTGTTACTTGGTAAAGTCATTTATATGGTTATTTTTAAATGTTATCTATAACATAATGTTTTTAAATCCAAAATTTGTCCTATGAAAATGTTTGCATTATACAGTGAAACCTGTCTATAATGAACCCTGAATAAACCAGAATTCTGTAGAAACAAAGCTTTTAAATCTTAATGTATGAAACATGTGTAAATAGAACCTGTGTATACCAAACACGGGGGCCTGAGTGGCTCAATATATTAGATCGTTGTAGAGCCCAGGTGGCTCAATGAATTAGGTTGTTGTAGGGCCCGAGTGGCTCAATGAATTAGGTTGTTGTAGAGCCCGAGTGGCTCAATGTATTAGGTCGTTATAGAGCCCGAGTGGCTCAATGAATTAGGTCGTTGTAGGACCCGAGTGGCTCAATGTATTAGGTCGTTGTAGAGCCCGGGTGGCTCAATGAATTAGGTTGTTGAAGGGCCCGAGTGGCTCAATGAATTAGGTTGTTGTAGAGCCTGAGTGGCTCAATGAATTAGGTCGTTGTAGGACCCGAGTGGCTCAATGTATTAGGTCGTTGTAGAGCCCGAGTGGCTCAATGAATTAGGTCGTTGTAGGGCCCGAGTGGCTCAATGAATTAGGTCATTGTAGAGCCAGAGTGGCTCAATGTATTAGGTCGTTGTAGGGCCCGAGTGGCTCAATGAATTAGGTCGTTGTAGAGCCCGAGTGGCTCAATGAATTAGGTCGTTGTAGAGCCCGAGTGGCTCAATGAATTAGGTCGTTGTAGGACCCGGGTGGCTCAATGAATTAGGTCGTTGTAGGGCCCGAGTGGCTCAATGAATTAGGTCGTTGTAGGGCTCGAGTGGCTCAATGAATTAGGTCGTTGTAGGGCCCGGGTGGCTCAGTGTATTAGGTCGTTGGATCTGACAGCTCATACAAGCCTATCACCAATACAGCGTGGGTTCACACCCAGCTTTGTAAATTACAAAAAAGTAGTGCACTCGACTCGCAGCCGCAAGTTTACCAGTTGCTTGCCCAGGGTCGGTGGTTGTCTCCGGGTACTCCGGCTTCCTCCACCACTAAAACTAGTCGCCATGATATAGCTGAAATATTGCTGAAAGTGGCATTAAACACCAAAAATTCAAATTCAAATTCAAATTATACCAAACACCTGTCTATATAGAACACAAAACTTGGTGCCAAAGATGTTCTATTTAGACAGGGTTCACTGTATATATACAGGTATATTCAACTTCTTTACATCTAAGAATTCAACAGGTTAATTAGATTTGATTAAATATCAAACTCTTATTTTTCAAAATTCATTCAATTTAGAGTCGATATACATACAAAATGTTTATTTTGAAAATGAAGGGAAGCAATCACTCATGATATCCCCCCGTAGTCTTCGTGCTAACCCACTTGCCCGAAGCCCGGGACAAGTAAAACTGGATTCGAACAAGTGAAAATTATGAAAGAATTTGTTTGAATCAATAGAAAATCTTTCTAAGTTTGACTTTTGAGTAAGTAGGTGAAACAAATTAAAGCAAAGGCATGCCCCTGTTACTGGGGAAGCATAACTTGGAAGAATAATTATAATAATTAAAAGCACAAAAAAATGGAAAATTTGTTTACAAATGGAATCCATTGTAAAATGCAATTTGTACTTAAAAATTTGAATATGGTAAACGTTTCCAGAATGAGCTTGAAGCATTACATAACACTGTTGTGTGTTACTCCTAATGTTTTTAATTTGATTTAAAAGTTTCTAGCCATTAAGCTGCCATACAAATTTCTTTTATTTCATTTTCCGTTGAAAACCTTAGAAAAAAATAATTACAAAGCAGTCTTTTAACTACTTAGATAATAATTGTCACAAAATATTGAACGTTTCAATAATTTATCTTGAAATATTTGTGCACGATCGGTTTGAATTTACATCAAATGTCACGAATATGTTTTTCTGTAGATACATTTATAAAAAAACATATTGTATGATTTTGTATAGTTTGTTTTCTATAATTGTTAAGCTTGCACGATTATTACATTGAAATTATAGTCTTGTTCCGTGTGGTAGTAAGAGACGTCAGTTTTGAGCGTGTCAAACTTTTCATGATTGCAACATTGCTCATGACATTTTAATTTGTGTCCCGTTTTTAAAAGACCAAAAAAACCTGAAAATCTTTCTAATTTTGACGTTATTTGAAAAAAATTACGATAGATGATCGCCATAAAATATTGTAAAGAATCATTTAGATGAATTGGGCAATTTGTCAGAAAGACTTTCCCGTATTTTTTATCATCGATCACACACGGCTATTCTTCTAAAACATTTGAACGGCTATAGGATTATTAATATCGTGTAAATCAATATCGTAATTGAATACATTAAAATGATAAAGTCTTTTATTGTGTAGAGTTGGAAAGCAATTCATCGTTCTTAATGCTACTCATACGATTAATCACTAAAAACATTTTACGTCTTGTTTAAACATGGTATTTTGAGTATTGTCTTTTCTGATTGTTTTGTGCACTTGGTACGGCGTGAAGGATCGACTTTCAGGCATGTTTAAAATGGAAAAGAATCATCTGATTTTATCAATCAGCAGTTTTACATGGTGTCATTAGTCTTTGTGGCAGGCAATAAATTTGTTTGAGTGTTTGTTTGATTTTAATGTACTGTAATTAAAGATGGGAGAGTATGAATTTTATGTCTCCCCCCCCCCCTCTCACACCACTTAAAAAAGACTGATTAAATAAATGTAAATTTGGGGAGGGGGAAATAAAATAAAATATAAAAGAAAAAAAACTATAATATAAAAAAAATTAAATAATGTGAATGTTTGGAGGGGGTAAAAAAAAATATAATGAAAATTTGAAATACCTCTACAGAAAAGACAAAATAGAAAAATTAATATAATAAAAATGGGAAAATCTGCATATTTGCCAAAATATTTAGTTATATCTTCCGTTGTCACGGAGAGAGAGTTTTCATCTTATTGATTCTCAGAAATGTTTGTATCAGCAATTCTAAGTCTGTGTCGGTAGAGCGTTTTATCTGGTATTATATTAGACTAGAGATTCATTGACTTTTCGAACCCTATCATCCCAAATAACATGCTTGATTATGCACAATTTGATTGGGTAAAAAAATCTGATAGTCACGAGACGAGGAAGATCTTTATTCAAATTAGATTGCCTGGTATCCCTTTACAAAGTTATCATTGTATTATTCAATAGGTCAGGAAATTAGATTAAGAAATCGGTAATACTTACAGTATAAGTTTGTATCTGCTATAACGCTACATTTCCTTACTTAATTTAATAGGGTTGGTTTTTTTTTCTGGTTCTAGGGGGGAGAATATTTGTAACAGAAAATGAAGGGTCAAAATGTTCTGTTGAAAGTTGGACCTGTTGGGACGGTATGCTGATGTTGATGTACCAGTGTACATATAAAATTAGGGAAAGGGTAGGTGAACATTTTCTGTTGGAAGGGGCGGTAAAAAAAAAATGTAGATATTTAAATTTGTGTGCACGACATGTTTCTGGTACAACCTTCATCGGGTACATTCTTAGTCTGAAGAATGAAGGGGCACGGGTGGCTCTATGAGTTAGGTCGTTGTAGGACCCGGGTGGCTCAATGAGTTAGGTCATTGGATCTAGCAACTCATACAAGCCTATCACCAATACGGCATGGGTTCGTGCCAAGCTTTGTAAATTACTAAAAAAGGGTGCACTCGACTTGCAGCCGCAAGTGATAAAGTTTACCAGTTGCTTGCCAGGTGGTTCTCTTCGGATACTCCGGCTTCCTCCACCACTAAAACTGGTCGCCATGATATAGCTGAAATATTGCTGAAAGTGGCATTAAACACCAAAATTCAAATTCAAATTCAAAAGAATGAAAAGCTAAATAAAAGCAAAGAGCCTAAACAGGATAGACATAATTAGATATGCCACCTACTAAACAGGATAGACATAATTAGATATGCCACCTACTAAACAGGATAGACATAATTAGATATGCCACCTATACGAGAGGGAGATTAAATTTAGTTTTAATAAATTAATATTTCAAACATAAATATATGTAATAAACCATGTCAGTGCTGAAACACTGACTACTGGGGAAGGGGGAGAGAGAGGGGGTAGATAGCCTCGAGACCTAATTGTCCACCATCAAAGGTATCGACCCAGTAATAGTAATAAAAACATAGATATATAATTCAGTATAGGAGTTCAATGTATTTCCAAATAAATCTATTTGGCATTTGTTAGGTGACTTTATACAGAGGCGACCACTGTTACAATATTACCATACAAGATGTATTAGATTATAACGTTACATTGACTTCAGACCTCTGTATATTAACCAGATCATTTACTAATGCTATTCACCAGACATTTGTAGCCATATTTATACCTAGAATAAGTTATATTGTCTAGACATTGGAAATGTAATGGGTTAGATGTAATTCTACAGTAATCAGCAATGTGAGTTGGCTCAAAGATTCCTCGTCTTTTAGCCATTGTGTTGTCTGTTCATCTTTGATTTACAGATTCTGATTACCCCTTTGGTATCTTCAAACTCTTCTTACTGTTGAAAGGTCACATGACTTAGCTCAGCTTCCTGTTTTACTTTTGTAAGGTCATATAGCTTGAACAACTGAGTTCTCTTCAGGGCTCACCAAACCAGGTGAAGTGGGCGACTTCTTCGCCTTGGTTTCAATGAAATCGCCTAATTTCTGTCAAAAAAGCGAAGTTTTAGTCGCCGTCAGTCTTTTCAAGTCCGTATTATTTTCACCATTAATCATACTTTTTCTTCAATATTCACATAAAAGGAGCTCCCATGACCATGTTCCTGAAATTTGACCCATACAGGGTTTGATGTTTAATATTTTATTCCAAACTTGTTAATTGTATCCTTTTTAAGATCATTGTGAAGCACGTTCGTTTTGTAAAAGGTAGGGGAACATGCTGTAGTGGGGAAAGAAACGTTAAAATTTGGATCGATTTTCGGAAGTCTCCCAGATTTTCCCTCACTTTGCCCTTAAGTCAAGAGAGAGAGAAGTCAAGTCACCCTGTTTTTACTATGTGTGGTGAACCCTTCTCTTCTGTTTTTTTTTGGTTGGATTCGTGTTGTTCACTTTTTAATTTTTTTGTGTAGTGTTTTGTAGATCATTGTCCTTTCATGATTTTTGTTTTGGCCACTACATTGCTTTTCTCTAATGGCTTCTGATTATTCCTTTGGTATCTTCACATGACTTCGCTAAAGGTTCATTTTCTTACTAATGTAAGGTCACATGACTCGGTTCTTACTGTTATAAGGTCACATAACTCAAAGGTTATATGTTTAATTAAGCACTTTAGTAAAATAAATATTAAAATTTAAAAATTGGCGTATTCATTTAAGTTTTTGCTATCTGATCTAAAGAACTATATTTACAGTTTGAGAACAAAGATCTACTGCCAACAATGGAGAAAGTTTCTAGCAAAATTGATAAACTTTTGTAAAATAATATTTTCAATTGTATGAGAAGAGCAAAAAAAAAAAATTGATCTTATATATATATATATATAATTACATGTATTTGTTTTGAATTAAGAAACAATTTCTATTTATCATTGGCCTAGATTTTAGATAGTAAAGAAACAGTTTCTATTTATCATTGGCCTAGATTTTAGATAGTAAAGAAACAATATCTATTTATTATTGGCCTAGATTTTAGATAGTAAAGAAACAATATCTATTTATTATTGGCCTAGATTTTAGATAGTTTATAATGCCTACACAGTAAGAATCCATGAATGTAAAGATGTAATGATTTTATGTAAATCAGGAATTTATAGACAGTATCGTATGCATAAAACATATGAATTTAATCTGTTTTTGGCAGATTATTAAAAGAAAAGAAACGTGTTGTCCAAAAAACCAGAAATGTATATACATTATAATGGGAGAGATATTCTTCCTATTGATAATTAGGTTGCCATAGAAACAATGATAAAATTTCATGTTGTTAATATTTTTTAAATATCAAATATATTAATTAGGTTGCCATGGGAACAATGATAAAATTTCATGTTGTCAATTAAATTTTTTTTAATATCAAATATATTAATTAGGTTCCCATAGAAGCAACGATAAAAAAAATATTTAATTATCAAATATTATGTAATTATGTTGTCAATAACTAACTAAATAAATAAATAAGTAAGGCCACATTTAAAAATATGTATGTTTCCCCTCGGCCGACCCACCCTTCAAAAACAGGGTAGGTAGGTAGGTAAAAAGTTTGTTTTTTCATTTTCATTTCCATTCCCACAATCTTATCAACAGAAGCTTCTGGTTATAGTAAAATGCAGAAACAAAATAACGATGATGGAAACGGACCCAAAATTCCAGAAATGAAAAACTTTGATCGGAAATTCAAATAAAAACTTTTGAGTTGGCAGGCTTTTCAATGAGTATGTCGAACGAGGGGAAACGTACATATTTTTTTAATGTGGCCTAATATTAAATATATTGCTGATTGAAACAGTCATCAACTTTAGCAGTGATCCGGTGGCCCACGGCCAGTGAAAATTGATTCGGACCAATGACTTTTGCCAAATTTTTTCAATAGAATCTATATAAATATTCAAATTTTGAAGTTTTCGGGCCAGTAAATTCGAAAGTCTAATTTCGAAGACTGTTGAAATTCATGTACAATGAAATCTGTCTAAAACTGAAGCATGAATAAAACAAATTCTGTATAAAACCAAAATTTATTAAAAGTCCAAATGTAGGATAATTTTAGTTATAATAACCTGTATAAACCAAATACCTGTCTATACAAACCAAACTTTATTTAAAGTCTCAGTGTATGAAATTTTAGTTAAAATAACCTGCATCAACTGATTACCTGTCTATTCCAAACACTAATGTTAGTCCCACGGTTGTTCAGTTTAGAAAGGCTTCACTTTATCTAGTTTTTCTTAGAAAAAGTAAAATATGGTATTCTATATCTCTAACAACTGCCATGCTTGTTTTACAGCTGATAAGATACTGTATACCATATAAGCTAATGGGCCTGTGTATTCATTTAATTCAAGACAGTTCTGATATTACACGGAAGGTTGGTGGTACCCTAGGGAGTCTTGGAATCAACTTCACATATATATATGGTGTTATAAGAACACAGCAAGCCTCACAGTTATAGAAAGTTTCATTTATAAGACAGTTCCATGAAAATACTGGATTCTTTATAAATAGTATTGTCTTACTTTTAGGATATAAAGTGTAGAGAAAGGGTTCAATTGCAAACATTTAAGGAGAAAGTCCAAATACTAGTGTTTTTGTCAGAACTTCAGTAAGGCACAGCAACAGATTTGTTTCTGTTCTTACCGTTTCAGAGATATGATGGGACCAAAAACGACCAACATCTAAATCTTTGAATTTTATTCAAGGCTGATGTTAATGGGTTTATTTTCTTTTGCCTCCATATTAATATTGATTCCTGCACTTTTTACCTGGTAATAGGTTTTGCTGGACAAGAATCATTTTCAATTTTATTCAATGCCTGTATGAATTGGGTGAGGGATACTGGCTCTTTAGAACCTCTGGCTATTGAATAATTGTAATAGAACTCTCAGGACAGAAAAAACAAATAATTGTCATTTTATTTTTCAGCTGGGGAATATGGCCTGTTTCTGTCAGATGAAGATCCTCGTAAAGGAATATGGTTAGAGAATGGAAGAACATTAGACTACTATCTATTAAGAAGTGGAGTAAGTCTTCAATGTTTTTTAGGCATTTTATATGTTCAGAAAAAAATCATTTGAATAAAACTACATTAGACTGCTATCTATTAAGAAGTGGAATATATCATCAATGTTTTTTAGGCATTATATGTTTAGAAAAAAAATCTTTTGAATAAAATAACATTAGACTGCTATCTGTTAAGAAGTGGAGTAAGTCTTCAATGTTTTTTTAGGCATTATATGTTGTGAAAAAAATATTTTGAATAAAAAACATTAGACTGCTATCTATTAAGAAGTGGAGTAAGTCATCAATGTTTTTTAGGCATTATATGTTGTGAAAAAAATCTTTTGAATAAAATAACATTAGACTACTATTAAAAAGTGAATTAAGTACAAATTTCCAAAATCGTGCAGTTTTAATGTAAATTTCTCCCTCGATATATTGCCATCCTCACTGATCAATAAAAACACAGCTTGGTCCAAAACATGGCTGTATAACAAGGATGTCCTGTACTTTAAATATATACAGCAAAAATTTCATAAGATTTTAAAAAATACCAAAACAAATTAGTTGGAAAGGGAGAATTAACATGTCTTCCTGAACTATTTCAAGTACCTCTATAAATTTAGGACAAAAATCCGGACGTAGAAACTTATATTACATTTTCTGTATAAAGAAACAAACACTTGCTTTGGGTAAGATTGTTAATTGGTACTTGTAGTTACTGACTCATTGAGAGAGGAGTTTTCCTCTTCTACTTATCTTCTTCCTCATCCATGTTGGGAGAGTGGGTTCAAATTTGTACTTTCTTGAAAAATTCCACTTCTTCTTATTCTTTTATTCTTTATTTTAATCAGAGATGATTTTTTGTGGTAGTTAACTGTTTTCAGCTATTTTCCTCTGAAACAAAAATTCGGAAAGTTGCAGAACACAGTCAGAACATGACCTTTTTGAAAGGGAGTAGATGGTTTCAGCTTTTTTCATAAATTTTCAGTTGTTTTATATTCTAACCAGAATCATCCCCAATTAAAAGAAAGTTTAATAAGTGATGGTCAAGATTTCTTGTAAGAAATACAATCAAGCCTGTATTAAGAGGCCACCTTTTAGACAATGAAAATGTGGCCTTGTAAGACAGGTGACCTTTTAAAAAGAGGTTAAACTCAGATGAAATTTTCTGTGACAGGTTAAGAATAGATGATCTTTCAATACAGGTGACTGCTTAATAGAGGTAACCACATGTGAAGGTTTGATTGTATAAAATTTTAAAATGTACCCATGTTTGCCTCATTTAATCCTGACACCTCCTTATCATACAGGCAATGATTCCTTTCTAGTATGTCAACCACTTGTAATAATATAGTTTCAAGATTATATTAAATGCACACTATTTAAGAGTAGTGTGTTACACTTAAGTACAAATCCTTATAAGGTGATCAATTCGTCGAAAAGGTCAGACGTTTTGCAGGGATGATTTTTTTCAGTTATTTAACCGATTTCAGCGATTTTCTGTGGAAAAGAAATTCCGAAAATTGTAGGACACAGCAAGAACAGGTCAAAAATTACCTTCTGAAAGGGGGTGTAGATGGTTTCAGCTATTTTTATTGATTTTCTGTTATTCTATCCCTGGTTTTGAATGAGGATGATAAAAAAAAAATGAATGCATGCACACTCTATGCCTTATGTATGTAGTTTAATTAGTTCCAAGCAAAAGCTACGGAGAAGAGAATTATGTTGTACCTCTCCTGTCCTAACCCTAACTGCCACAATATAACTGAAATATTGTTGAAAGTGGCATTAAAACCACAATCCCCCTCATCTGTCTTCATTTGCTACTTCACCTTTTACTCAAAATAGTTAGTAGTACAGATTTACGTTATCAAGAAGGGAAGATTGGGATCCCATTAACCAGTTAAACCCAGCCACATTTTGTGCCTGGTCCAATCCAGGATTTTTAGTGTCATATGTCATGGTCTTGTGTTTTGTGTTCAATGAGTGAAGATGAGAGGTGATTGTTTTGTTTTGTTAATATTGGTGGAACTGTTGACCATCACTATTTAAACTTTCTTTTTAGAGGTGATTGTTTCATTTTGTTAATATTGGTGGAACTGTTGACCATCACTGTTTAAACTTTCTTTTCATGATTTAACAGCATGCTATAAAAAGGACATTGTTCGGTAACCCTTTCATTTACATTCGGATACTCTCTACTCCTTCATAGAACAGCTGTGATACTGTTTAATACTTAAAGATTTTTTAGTTAACATCACTGATTGGTTATTCAAAATGTGACCTCTGATTTGACCCTGATATGGGATATTGATTGATGTTGGTGGATTGGACAGCCAAAAAAAAGGAAAAAAGAAAAAAAGAACCGACGACCGTCTAATTTTAATTTGATTGGTTTTTCTGTAATAGATGTTAACGGAAAGCTTGAAAATAATAGTAAAAGATCCAACCACCGTCTAATTTTAATTTTATTTGGGTTTTTCCTTTAATTAAATAATCCCCAGAATGAACTTGTATTCTGAAATTTGCCAGTAAATATACAGTCAAAACATGTGACCTTCAATTGAACTTTGAAGTGGTTGCTAAATACAGATTTAATTGAATATGAAATGCACTGTGAAGAGAAATTAAAATTAAGGTCACATAATACAAGTTATTGCTTAATAGAGGTGGTCACTAAAGCAGGCTTGACTGTCTTCTGAAATTTGTCAATAGATATGTCATGTTGGCTTGATAGCAATGGCTTTACAAATTAATACACAATAACCTGTCTAAAACCAAACCCTGGATATAACAGAATACTGTATAACAAAGTGTAAATGAAGTCTCAAACTTAGGAAATTTTTGTCAATTTATCCTGTACAAACCAAACACTTGTCTATTCGGATAACAAAAGTGGGACCAGAAGAAATTCTGTTTAGACATGTTTCACTGTACCGCTCTGCGATCAGTGCCTATCATCACTGAAGTTGTGAGTTCGAACCCCATTCCTGGCGAGGTGTACTCAATACGTAATTATTTGATAAAGTTTGTCAGTGACTTGCGACGGTCGGTGATTTTCTCTGGGCACTTCGCTTTCCTTCACCAATAAAACTGACTGCCATGATATTGCTTAAATATTGTTGAAGGTGGCATTAAACACCATAAACCTCTCTGTGAATATACACTAAACTAATCTGATCATTATTTAAACGTGATCCTTCACGTTTTGTAGGATTTATCGTAATTTTATCGTGATCCTTCATGTTTTGTAGAATTAATCATTTAATCGTGATCATGTTTTGTAGGAGTTATCATTATTTAATCGTGATCCTTCACGTTTTGTAGTATTTATCGTAATTTTATCGTGATCCTTCATGTTTTGTAGAATTAATCATTTAATCGTGATCATGTTTTGTAGGATTTATCGTCATTTAATCTTGATCCTTCACGTTTTGTAGGATTTATTGGAGTACAAAAAGAAATTAAGAATCTTACAGATCAGAACACTTGATGAGGCCATGAAGAAAATTCAAATAGACGACAGCTTTCAAGTGGGACAGTTAATGGTGACAATCTGTACTAAAATGGGTAGGTTTTACTCACCAAAATAATGTAGGTCATACTTGACAAAATATTCACAAAAATGTGTGTTTTGTACTCGCTATGATGTGTAGGCCATTATCACAAAAATTGGTAGATCATATTGACCAAAATGGGTAGCATGTTTACTTGCAATGCATTTAGATTGTGTGTTGGATTCGAAGGTAGTTCAAAGCAGACTGCAAAATTGATATTTGCTGCTTTTCATGCAGACTGGTTGGCTTAGAGTATTCATGTTCTGTTAACTGTTTAAGCTGCCGGATAGTTGCTGTAGCCAAAGCATTACCTGTTACACAGTTAAACGTGACGGCCTTACTCACTTATGTACATGTAATAAAATATATATACATTTTTGTATGTTGTTTATTTTGTAGGAATATCCAATCATGAAGAATACTCATTAGTTTTAGAAATGCCGGAAGATGAGAGAGAAAAAACGTTGACAATGAAACGTGATAAGTCCATCGCTAAAGATCAGAAAAAGTTAGAAGAAATGAGAAAAAAGCTACACACGGACGATGAATGTACGTAGTATCTCCCTTTGTATAAAAAAAAGATTTCTGCCTCCAACAAGCTTTACATTTCAATTTAACCTGAACTAGATTTCTGCCACCAACAAGCTTTACATTTCAATTTAACCTGAACTAGATTTTAATTGGTATGTGTTGCTTCTTTGCTAAGCAAGCTAAGATCAAAAACTGGATAATATGTCAAAGTGGAGCAACTTGTCTATTTTAATACCCCCACTCCACCGGAGGGGGGTATACTGTTTTACCTCTGTCCATCCCAAGATAGTTTTTGTCGCATTTTTATCAGCAACTATTGATGGCAGAAATCTGATATTTGGTCACAAACTTCATATAGGTACTCCATATCGTGGGAAGCGTTTTTGGACCTGTGACATTCCTACTTCCTGTTTGCCGACTTGGTTGGTTTTTATACACATTGAACATATATGTGGGGGTATAATAAGTGAGCATTAGCTCAAAGTTCATCTTGTTGTGGACTGTTTTAACACTAAAAGAATCCAATTGAGCCTGTTTATCTAAGTACAAATCAAATGTAGCTTGTTCTTGCCATGATATAGATGAAAAATTCATTCTCTCACTAAAATTATGTTTTGATTTTTAAGATTTTGATTTTTGATTTTTGGTGTTTAATGCCACTTTCAACAATATTTCAGCTATATCATGGCGACCAGTTTTAGTGCTGGAGGAAGCCGGAATACCCGAAGAGAACCACCGACCATGGGCAAGCAACTGGTAAACTTTATCACTTGCGGCTGCGAGTCAAGTGCACCTTTTTTTGTAATTTACAAAGCAGGGCGTGAACCCATGCAGTATTGGTGATAGGCTTGTATGAGTTGTTAGATCCAGCGACCTAGCTCATTGAGCTACCCGTGACCCTTGATTTTTAAGATGAACCAAAAAGAAATGAGCGTACTGATAAAATCTAACTACATTTACATCCACATTGACATCTTTTCAGTTTGGCATTGATTTACTAAGTTACGGCGTGAAACCTCCATCCCCCATGATGTCAATTTAATAACTTTTTTAGAGTTATTTCCCTTTTTGACTCGCCAATCCTCCTACAATTTAAAAAGGGAATTACACTTTAGGTATTTTTCTCAAAAGTAAAAGAATGTTTGTGGGGGAGACATTAGGTTTAATGTCAAAAATATTCATTGAATTTTAATTTTGTGTATCTTCAGTGGACTGGTTAGATCATTCTAAAACTCTTAGAGAACAAGGTGTTACAGACAATGATGTCTTACTGTTGAGACGTAAATTCTTCTTCTCTGACCAGAACATAGATCAAAGAGATCCTATACAACTTAATTTATTGTTTGTACAGGTAAGAACATAGATCAAAGAGATCCTATACAACTTAATTTATTGTTTGTACAGGTAAGAATATAGATCAAAGAGATCCTATGCAACTTAATTTATTGTTTGTACAGGTAAGAATATAGATCAAAGAGATCCTATACAACTTAATTTATTGTTTGTACAGGTAAGTGTACAGTCAAACTTGCCTTAATGATCACATTGAATTAGCATTCACCTGACTGCTTAAAACCATCCCAATCTGATTTACATGTTATTTTAACTCAAATAAGGAGTCACCATTACTGACATGGTCAGCTGTTACTTAAAGTCTTCGTATCAGTTTACTGGTATTTAATGGCACTTTTCATCCTAAGCTTTTAAATAAAATTAGTTATTAATTCAGCTATCAAATCATTGAATAATTATCAAATTAAACGTAAATCGTAGCAAAAACCTTTGTATCTTTAAGATAGCAGATTCATGTGTTTATCATTATCATGGTGGTCAGTTTTATTGGCGGAGGAGCTGTGAGTTCTCGGAGAAATTTTACTTTTGAGTTTGATTTTATGAATATACTGTCTAAACCGAACCCTGATAAAACGTAATCCTGTTTAAATCATACTTTAAATAAATGTCCCAATGTAGGAAGTCGTTGTTTATTCAGCTTGTGTAAACCAAACACCTGTCTATTATGAACACAAAAAGCTGGTCCCAGGGAGGTTCTGTGTAATTAGGCAGGGATGCAAATTAACGGTCGCCCAGTCGCCCACGGCGAGTAAAATTTCAGCTGGGCGATCAAATATTACTTTGTGGTCGCCCAGTTGGCGATTGAAATTTATTCATCACTCCCAAGTTTCCACTGCCAACGGAATTTTAGAATGGCATTAAATTCTGTTTTCAGTTTTAATAAAATGTCAGACAGACTTGAAATTTGTTTCTTTATTCTGTCAGACCGGCACATTCCTATTTTTATTAATCAAAACTTCTTCCTATGGTATTGTAAACGTCATTTTAGTGGGAACGGGCACCTGCAATACGTGAAGCCTTAAAACTGAAATACATTACTGAGCACAGAAATAAGTTGACTTCCACACTCCAAAGGTATCAAATATTGTTTGTATTTAATTAAATTTGTTTTGAGATGCTTATATATTGAAGATGACAACAGATTCATGTTCTTAACTGAAATTAAAAAATGTAGGTAAACCGGATGTTGACATTGATGTAAAATATTCGGAACGGGATCGGACAGTGAGATACAGATTGTTGGCCATATCTGCTATCTTTTTAGATAACTATACAGAAAAGCATTTAATTGAAAAATGTGCAATGTATTTACATGAAAATTGATTGATACTTGTAATCCAAACTAAGGTGAATAACTTGTCTATTGCAAATGTACATTTTAGTTTATTTTCAATTTGAATTGATATCCTAAAAATTTCCAAAAGAATAGATCATTAGATGTGTATTGGATACTTTTATACAGTTAATTTTATACCATACTATAGAATATATTTCAAATTTATAAACCTATGAAATAAAAATTATCTGCTACATTTTACTTGTTTACAAATAAAAAAAAACAATATATTAAAATACAATATCTGCACACATATAATAATATACAGTATACAGTAAAAGGAATAAATAAACACAGATATTTACATATACTGTATTCATTACATCAACTGGATACCTATACTGTGCATTATATATGTATGCCGACTGACAGTCACATAAAGACTGCTTACTAAATTGCCATCAAACGTCATTATAGACAAGTTTGATATCACAAAAAATGCATTCCTAACAAAATTAGGATTTTTTTTTAGGTCAGATCAGGACAAGACCTGATTAAATTTAATTATTGCTGGATCTATCACACAAATTAATTCAACATCTCTGGAAACCTTTTTTGCATACCCATTCCCCTTTAAGAGTTTAAATGATAAGTACATGTAGGTAGTTAATTCCTGTTTAGAAAATGTGGGAGCTTATCAGTGGCATAAAACCTCCACAAAAGAGGAAGACAGACGAAGATAAAAATTCATACTGCTACAAGTATTTAAAAAGCCTGTATATCAGGTCCGAATGTTTTGATTTTTCTTTTTCATCGACTGAAAAATAAAACTGGGCCCTTAAAAATTTAGCTGGGCCCCTAGAAATTAGAAGTCAGTAGCCCAGCTGGCTACTGGGAAAAAATAGTTAATTTATATCCCTGTTAGGTGTAGTATTATTTTTAATAAGTCATATTATACAAGAAGTTTGAAAATGTAAAAAATATAACAATCCCCAATTTTTGATTTTTTATGTTTTTAGTGTCGAGATGCTGTTTTGAATGGTACCCATCCTGTTACACAAGAGGAAGCTATACAGCTGGCAGGGCTCCAGTGTCAGATACAGTTTGGTCACTTTGTTGAAGGAAAACATAAACCAGGATTTCTAGAGTAAGTAAAAAATTACTTTGGGGATGAATCTATGTCAAAGAAAAAAGCATTCGTGTCACAAAAACAAAGTTTTTGCAGATAGCTTCTGTCTAGATAAAATAGTAAAACACTATTGTCGTAAAAAATACTCAGAACTTCTTTAGATTGTTTCTGCAGTCTATGTCTTACAATAGAAATATGGTGTCGTACCTCCAGCAGAATTCCTAAAGCTATGTTACAATCATATTTTTTAGAAGAAGATAATTATGGAAACTTAGAATTTATAGAGTTAGACCTGTATTAAGAGGTCACGTGTAGAACAAAGAAAAGGTGGCCTTATAATACAGGTGACTGCTTAATAGAGGTGACCACATGAGTAGGTTTGACTCTACACGAAGGAACCTAATTGTTGCATCAGAGATTTTAGGTTCAGAAGAGATTAGTCATCAGTTTATTTTTTATTTATTATTTTTTTGCAGACAAAAAGAATTTCTTCCAAAAGAATATGTAAAAAGCAAAGGAACAGAAAAGAAAATTTTTGTGGTATGTATGTACGGTGGATCGTGGATTCGAGCCTCAGTCTGGTCAAACCAAAGACTAATAAAATTGGTATTTGTTGCTTCTCTGCATTCAACATTAAGGAATAAGAACAAAGACTGGTTGAATATGTCAGAGTGGAGCGACATGTCTAGTACAAAGACTGGTTGAATATGTCAGAGTGGAGCGACATGTCTAGTACAAAGAGGACATCATCATTTCATTGAATGTAACCTGTTCTCGTCGTGATATAACTGGAAAATTGATCATTATATGTTAACAGCAATCATTCACAATGGACGTGTTGAAGCATCTGATTTCATAGGTAGATTTAAATAGCCAACAATTATGTTAACTTAACTTTATCATACACCTGCATGCTTTTAATAGTACATGTTTAGTAAATGTATTTTATGAATATTTATAATATTTGATACAATTTTTTTTTTTTTTTAGGAATACGAAAAATTGAATAAAGGGTTGAATGAATTTGAGGCCAAAGCTAAATACACACAACTCTGTAGATCTCTTAAGACATATGGTATTACATTCTTCTTGGTAAAGGTAAGGAAGAACTACCAATGCAATAAGTGCCTATCACCACTGATGCTGTGAGCTCAAATGTCGCTCATGGCAAGGTGTACTTGATACAACATTATGTAATAAAGTTTGTCAATAGCTTGCGGTTTTTCTGGGTACTCTGGTTTCCTCCACCAACAAAACTTACTACCACATTATAACTGAAATATTTTTGAAAGTGGCATTAGCAGACATGATTTTCGTCCGCTTTAAAGCGGAATTTCGCCTTTTTTTCCCCAGATTTTACCGTTTTACTGTTACGATTCCTTTTTAGCTCACCTGACGGGTCAGGTGAGCTATTGCCATCACTTGGCATCTGTCGTCCGTCGTCCGTCCGTTAACTTTTTCATATTTTAATCTACTCCTCTGGAACAACTGGGCCAAATGGAACCAAACTTGGCAGAAAACATCTATATAAGGTCCTCTATAAAGTTTCTTCATTTCATCCCATTCCGCCAAAAAATATGGCCGCCAAGGGCAATTCTTGTTTCTGATTGGCTAATGTTAAAAAAATCTTCTCCTCTGAAACTGCTTGGCCAAATGGAGCCAAACTTGGCAGGAAGCATCTATGTAAGATCCTCTATAAAACTTCTTCATTTGGTTCCATTCGGCCAACAAACATGGCCGCTGTTACTAAAAATAGAACATGGTAAAATTGAAGGTTTTTGGGTAATAACTCGAAAACTGTTAATAATATCAAAAATTTGACATGGAATAAAAATGATCAGCACAGCAAGATCTACCTAACCTGCAATTTTGAAGTGAATCTGATTACCCATCTTGGAGTTATTGGCCTTTTTTCATCAAATTTTTTTAATTTTAATATTTTTCGTCCTTTATTTCAAAAACTATAAGAGATAGAGGTTAAGTTTAAATTGCAAAAATGTACAGCATGTCAAGATCTACGTATACTGCGATTTTTAAGTAAATGCCATTACCCATTTTGGAGTTATTTCTCCTTTTTCATCAAATTTTCAAAATTTTAATACTTTTTGTCTTATATTTCAAAAACTATAAGAGATAGATGTTAAGTTTAAATTGCAAAAATGTGCAGCATGTCATGATCTACCTACCTTGCAATTTTGAAGTAAATCCCATTACCCATTTTGGAGTTATTTTTCTTTTTTCATCAAATTTTCTAAATTTTAATACTTTTCGTCTTATATTTCAAAAACTATAAGAGATAGATGTTAAGTTTAAACTGCAAACATATGTAGCATGTCTAGATCTACCTACCCTGCAATTTTGAGGTAAATCCCATTACCCATTTTGGAGTTATTGCCCTTTTTTCAATCAAATTTTCAAAATTTTAATACTTTTCGCCCTTTATTTCAAAAACTATAAGAGATAGATGTTAAGTTTAAGCTGCAAACATGTTCAGTATGTCAAGATCTAACAACCCTGCAATTTTGAAGTAAATCCCATTACCCATTTTGGAGTTATTGCCCTTTTTTCATCAAATTTTTAAAATTTTAATACTTTTCGTCTTATATTTCAAAAACTATTAGAGAGAGATATTAAGTTTAAATTGCACAAATGTGCAGCATGTCAAGATCTACCTGCACTGCAATTTTTAAGTAAATGGCATTACCCATTTTGGAGTTATTGCCCTTTTTCATCAAATTTTTAACATTTTACTTTCGTCTTATATTTCAAATACTATAAGAGATAGATGTTAAGTTTAATTGCAAAAATGTGCAGCATGTCATGATCTACCTACCCTGCAATTTTGAAGTAAATCCCATTACCCATTTTGGAGTTATTGCCCTTTTTTCATCAAATTTTTAAAATTTTAATACTGTTCGTCTTATATTTCAAAAACTATAAGAGATAGATATTAAGTTTAAAATGCACAAATGTGCATCATGTCAAGATCTACCTACATTGCAATTTTTAAGTAAATGCCATTACCCATTTTGGAGTTGATTGCCCTTTTTTTCATCAAATTTAAAAAAAATTTAATAATTTTCGTCTTATGTTTCAAAAACTATAAGAGATAGAAGTTAAGTTTAAAATGCACAAATGTGCAGCATGTCACAATCTACCTACCCTGCAATTTTGAAGTAAATCCCATTACCCATTTTGGAGTTATTTACCTTTTTTCATCAAATTTTCAAAATTTTAAAACTTTTCGTCCTTTATTTCAAAAACTATAAGAGATAGATGTTAAGTTTAAACTGCAAACATGTTCAGCATGTCAACATCTACGTACCCTGCAATTTTGAAGTAAATCCCATTACCCATTTTGGAGTTATTGCCCTTTTTTCATCAAATTTTCAAAATTTTAATACTTTTCGTCCTTTATTTCAAAAAATATAAGAGATAGATGTTAAGTCTAAACTGAAAACATGTTCAGCTTGTCAAGATCTACATGCCATGCATATTACCTGTCTAGAAGTTATTGCCCTTTTTAGCTCACCTTGCCAAAGGCAATGTGAGCTTTTGCCATCACTTGGTGTCTGTCGTCCGTTAATTTTTCACATTTTAATCTTCTCCTCTGAAACCCCTCAGCCAAATGAATTGAAACTAGGTAGGAAGCATCTATGGAAGGTCCTCTATAATGATTGCTCATTTCGTCCCGATCCATTTACAAACATGGCCGCCACAGGCGATTCTTGTTTCTGATTGGTCCATTTAAAAAAATCTTCTCCTCTGAAACTACTGATCCAAATGAATTGAAACTTGGTAGGAAGCATCTATGGAAGGTCCTCTATAAAGATTGCTCATTTCGTCCCGATCCACTAACAAACATGGCCGTCACAGGCAATTCATGTTTATGATTGTATGCTTTCTAAAAAATCTGTTTTTCTGTGGAAAGAGAGATAACTCTAATTTAAATATTAACATTTGTTTAGTATAATACAGTTAAAATGAATCTGTATAAAAAAAATGTGACCAAGATACCCACCCTAAACCATATATATTTATGATCAGGGTGACTAGGCAAATTAAATGCCTTATAGCTCAGGCCCCGGGGGTCATACCCCACCCCCTACCTGAAGTGAACTTTTTAATGGTTGAGATCCCCACCCCTAAACCATATATATTTATGATCAGGGTGACTAGGCAAATTAAATGCCTTATAGCTCATGTCCCGGGAGTCATACCCCATCCCTACCTGAGGTGAACTTTTTAATGGTTGAGATCCCCACCCCTAAGCCATATATAATTATGATCAGGGTGACTATGCAACTTAAATGCCTTATAGCTCAGGCCCCGGGGGTCATACCCCACCCCTATAGGCTATGGAATGTTCTGTATTAAGTTTCTTCAGAGCAGAATGCAAGGTGAGCGACACAGGCTCAGCTCAGTGCTGAGCCTCTAGTTTCATAATTTTTTAGCTCACCTGGCCCAAAGACATTATCTTTTATTCATAAATATAGAAAACAGTTAAGGTAATGATTATCTCTCTTTGAAATTTGCTTCAGTATCATTCTATTGTCAGGTGAGCGATACAGGCTCAGTGGGCTGAGCCTCTAGTTTATAGTATATTCAATACTTCCGATTTTGCAGATTTCCGCTTTTTTGTTGTCCTCGTAAAATCAGGTCTGCATTAGATACCATAACCCTCAAATATATAATTTTTACAACTTTTGGCAATCTGCCAGACTTGATGAACTTTCATGTTATAATGTTAATTTGCTTCATGCTTTATGAAATAAATGATATACGTAATTGGTCTCGGTATATAATATTTAGGAGATAACTGTATTGTAATTGAAAATTTCACGGCATCAATTGGAGATTTGATGGTCGTAAATTGAGTTTACTGGCAACGTATTAGCGGAGCCAGTAAACAGATATTTGCAACCATTAAATGAACATTTTCAAATACAATACAGTTATCTCCATTCTAATGTAATCATGTTTATTACCACATTATTGACAAGATGACGTAAGCTGTAATCGGCTAAAATTCTAAAAATATTTCATGATATATCAATCATGGAATTGAAACCGTGAAAATTAAAGCATTGTCCAATCACATACCAGAAATAAGTTTTAAAAAATGACATTAGAATCATTTGTATGCGACTTTAGAACAGAAATACAAAGAAGTTCTAACCTGTTCTGTACCTGTACCGAACATGAATAAATTTGATCTTATAGTGATGTCATAACAGAAAGTGATATACTATCAGTGACTGTATAAAGCAAAAATGTATACGATCAATGTATTTTGGTTGGCTCAATAGCTGTAAGATAAATATTTGAGTTAGCTTGTCTAGTTATTTGTTTTGGTTGGCTCAATAGCTGTAAGATAAATATTTGAGTTAGCTTGTCTAGTTATTTGTTTTTGTTGGTTCAATAGCTGTAAGATAAATATTTGAGTTAATAGCTTGTCTAGTTATTTGTTTTGGTTGGTTCAATAGCTGTAAGATAAATATTTGAGTTAGCTTGTCTAGTTATTTGTTTTGTTTTAGGGTTAAAAGCCTAATAATAATTATTACATCTGGGTAGAAAAACACTACAATAATCTGAAATTATCCTAAAGTTGGTGTTAAACAGCAATTAATCAATGTTAGAAAAACAAAATTAAAGTCTTAACTGGTTGTATGATTGATCGATTACTTTGTGAAGATTTTCCGTGTTTAATTTTGATATTTCGTTTTCTCCTTGTACAATTTTTTATTTGTGTATCCTTACAGGAAAAAATGCCTGGGAAGAATAAGTTGACACCACGTTTACTGGGCATCACGAAGGAAAGTGTTGTCAGAATGGACGAGAAAACTAAAGAGGTATGGTTATATAAATCTCTAATAGTAGCCCCCCTCTTATAGGGCAACTCCCACTAAAGGCCACTCCCCCTTTTCATGACATTTATAGGGTGACTCCAACTAAAGGCCACTCCCTCTTATCGGGCTAGATTTTAGACACACGGAATCAAAAACTACCAAATTGTCCTTCTCACGTGAGACAACTCCTCTTATATAAGCCACTTTCTCACTAAGAGGGAGACTACTGGGAGATCATTTAAACAAAAAACAGAGAGAAAAGTTTCATAAGCTGTTAAAAAGGTGTTTTTAGTCCCCTACCGACGAAGCCGAAGGGGACTATAGTTTTAGGTTCCGTCCGTCTGTCCGTCACATTAAAATTTTAAGTTTTCCGGACTTTTTTTGGACGTCCTATGATATATTGA
>MJUT01004115.1:81211-91593 GCA_002080005.1 Gigantidas platifrons | reverse complement strand
CCACCCACATACCTAATCTACTCCAGAGCCATTCAATGAGTGTATCTGATGCAATTAAAAGACTTGTTGCGTCAATCAAGTAAGTTATAGTAGATTATTGGCTATTAATCCTAAGGACCCGCCCACATACCACATGTACTCCACACATTCGATGAGTGTATCTGATGCCATTAAAAGACTTGTTGTGTCAATCAAGTAAGTTATAGTAGATTATTGGCTATTAATCCTAAGGACCCGCCAACATACCACATGTACTCCACCCATTGGATGAGTGTATCTGATGCCATTAAAAGACTTGTTGTGTCAATCAAGTAAGGTATGGATTTTTGGCTGTTAATTCTTATCATGCTTCCCTGCAGCAGCTTATGCCTCTCTCAGGTATTTGTCTTATCAGGTAGTTCTTGGTGAAAAATATGTGTCAAATACATTAAAACCTCTCATGTTATCATGTAAGGTATATTGCCATCTTAGGTGATAGCTCCGTCTGGTGCATCATAATGTTACGATGATGTTGCATCTGGCATCATAATGTCTGATATGACAAATGTGCATAGTCATAATAATACAATTCTTTTAAAAGTTAAAATTACGCTGAAATCTTAATTTTCAACTAGAATTGTCATTCCACACATTATATACTGACTAAAATGATGGAAATTTTAGAAACAGTCTACCCTTAATTCTAGAGACTAAATATAAATTAAACTGTTGTACATAAAACCTTTGTAATTTACAGAGATTGTGCACCAGGTCAGAAGGAGTGTGATGATTCATTAGATACTATAAATGTATGTGTTCTAGAGACTAAATATAAAGTAGCCTGTTGTACATAAAACCTTTGTAATTTACAGAGACTGTGCACCAGGTCAGAAGGAGTGTGATGATTCATTAGATACTATAAATGGATGTGTTCGTAGCTTAGACCAGGCTTCATTGTCAGCCATTAGTCAATGTCTTAATCCAAGAAATGAAAAATCCTTACGAGTAAGTATTAATTAGGGATTAGGGAAATCACATGATTTTTTTGCCATCTTATGGTAGACTAAATTTATTAATGACCAAGAATTTTATATTTTTCCATACAAGGACATTTTCATTGATCGTTGTTTAGGATTTCCTTTTTAACCTAGAATGGTATTTAATTTTCTCATGTTCAAGTAAATTCTTTTAAACATATTCAACTATAATACCTGAAGTTAAACTTTGCAACTGTGTATCTTGAAGGTCTTATTATCCCCTCGCCAACGAAGTTGCGAAGGGATATAGTAATGCTACCGTCCTTCCATAACATCCTTGTGAACACTCTAGAATCAACATCCTTCAATGGATTTTGGACCAAACTTGGTACATACTTTACTTAAGAGAATCTGGAACCCTATTAATTTTCAAGGTCACCGGGTCAAATTTTTAGACATGGGGATATGCCACGCTTTGCATTGCCCTTGTTTTATTTTATTTTCCTGTCAATCCTGGGATCGAATGTTGTAAGGGACCTACTATGTTAGATAGAATCAGCCGGTTATTTGATGATAATGTTAGTGTTACAATTTCAACACCATATTCTTACTTCCGTTAAGTCGTTCAAGAAAATGATTTATTTGAATTTAAGATCGTGAAATTCATCTCTGCATATAT
This sequence comes from Gigantidas platifrons, assembly GCA_002080005.1. Taxonomy (NCBI): domain Eukaryota; kingdom Metazoa; phylum Mollusca; class Bivalvia; order Mytilida; family Modiolidae; genus Gigantidas; species Gigantidas platifrons. Next base: position 89,958 of record MJUT01004115.1, on the reverse strand, counting down.
GATAGACTCAGATCAGCGTCTGGATTCAAATCGGCATCCACTGACATCATTATCTCAAATCACTGTCCGAGTTAAAGGGTATTGTCAAATCGGCATCCTTTGTAAATTCTCTGATCTATGCCGATTTATATGTTAGGGTATACGTCAGTGACGTCATTGGACGTCAATTTGAGAAAGTAAGAAACCACCATAGATTTGAGAATTAGACCCCGATTTGAGAATTTGAAAAAAGGACATTGATTTGATGTAGTAATAAGACACGGATATGAGGATTGGACGTGGATCTGAATCTTGCATATATAAGTCATGTTTTATTAAAACAGGGTTTCCAAGAACAGATAATAGGAAGCGCCAGAGAAATCCTTGACATGGTTGACAAAGTGAAAGTAGCCGCTAAATCTGAACCAGAGAATCTAGGTCATAGGGTAAGTCTCATGGAAATTCTTGACATGGTCGATAAAGTGAAAGTAGCTAATAAATCTGAACCAGAGAATCTAGGTCATAGGGTCAAAGAAATCCTTAATATGGTGGATAAGGTGAAAGTGAAAGTATAATATTTGAATGTCTAAAGTCACATGGTACAGTGAAATATACATGTCTATTTGCTCTTTTGTTTTGATGGGGTGTCTTTTGCAATATTTGTACTCACTCTATGCAGTTTTTTATACTTCAGAAATTCAATTCAACAGTTCAGATAAATAAGTTACAATGTAATTTTGAACCAGTTGCAGATAATTGTCTTTTATTTGATAGGTAACAGTGATGGCCAGTTATTTTGAACCTGTTGCTGACGGAGCGGTGGGTGCCGCCTCCCTTTCTACAACATCTAAACAACAGACACACACTTTAGATCTGACCAAGACGGTCATGGAATCGTCCTTACAATTCTTATTCTCATGTAAAGAAGGGGGAGGTAATCCAAAGGCCACTCATACTCACGAGAATATTGAAACAGCTGCTGAGAACACGAGAGATGTTCTTCAGGATCTGTTACAAGCTATGGAGGAAGCTGCTTCACAGGCAGGCATGGTTACCAGTATGATAGAAAAGATAACCAAATCAATCACTAAGGTAAGAGTTGTCTACCTTTATTGAGTTGATTCCCTTTCTGTTTGTTCAGGGGAATAGAGTTGTCTACCTTTATTAAGTTGCTTCCCTTTCCGTTTGTTCAGTGAGATAGAGTTGTCTACCTTTATCAAGTTGCTTCCCTTTTCTTTTTGCGCAACATCTGTATTGTATTGAATGATAAAGTCTGATTATATAAATTAGTCCTCTTAAAACTGGTTTAGCAGACAATGCACAACGCAGTACACATTTTGGACAATAAAGTGCAAAATAGCTGTTTAATCTGATGTCCCTTTTCTTTTCATACTTCCATGTGCATGTTATAATTCAAAAATCTTCAAATACATGCCAGTTATCAGCATTTTTATGCAAATTACATTTTGATTTTCCACATGTACAACTGTTTAACAGCATTAATTGTATAATTTATGACAGCAAATGTTTGACATTGTCCAGTCAGAAAAGCTGTAATATAGGCAACTTCATTAGATACTTTAATGTATTAGGAAGACAACAGTTTAACAGTAATTGTTCAAGCTTCATTTTATAAAACATATATTTTTTTTGTTAACTATGAACACTTATCCATTAGTGTGTTCAGTACTTTGATCTACTGGTAATTAAACTAACATGTATTTGTTCCCAGCTTTTACAGATGGTAAGTGTTAAAACAAAGGAAACTATGTAATCAGTTAAATCAGTTATATAACAAAAATATCCACAAAAAATAAACAGTATTTTATGTATACATCCTGAGATTTAATAAGAAATATGTCATCAGTTTCACAAACAATATTTAGGGACCATCTCAAAATGCTCTTTTTTTTAGACAATAAATTTAGTATTGGGAAAAAGAAGCAGTTACCCCTTAGTACTATTCTGATGGGTTATGTCCCCTGAATCTTTTGATTAAATCACTGATAAAGGATCAGAGAATGTCGATTGGTTGAAAATCCTGCTGAAAAATGTTGTGAAATCAAATTCTATGTTTAATTCATGCAGAGCTAGCATTTTATGAGAAATAATTTTAAATGATATAGAATCCACTCAGCCACAATAGAAAAACAGATTTGTTGTTTAGAAATCATTTGAGATGTTTTGAGATATCCCTTTTTTAACAATTTATCGACTAAGCATTCAACAACTGCATTTTCTACACTATTCTTGAGCACACGACATTTAAAGAAACATATGTGTGAAGTACATAATTGTAAGTGATTTTTTTTATTAAGTTTCAATCAAATTTTAAAGAATGGCCAGATATATATCTACACACACATTAAAATGTGTCTCTAAACAGTTTTATGAAGTGATGAAATAAATTCTAGCTTTGCTTGCAAATATAACATCATTGCCATGGAAACCAAAATCATCTGTTTCTTCTAAAGAAAATCTTATGAATAAAAAACAACAACTGACATACATGTATTTTTATATCACTTTAAACAGAGATATTTTTGCACAAAAGTAGATTTCCATTATTTAGATGGCGTACAATGGTTCACACAATGATATACTGCTAAGGTTGGTGTTAAATATCAATCAATCAATCAATAGATTATTTCTATGCCACGATATAGCTGAAATACTGCTTAAGTTAGTGGTAAATATCAATCAATCAATCAATAGATTATTTCTATGCCACGATATAGCTGAAATACTGCTTAAGTTAGTGGTAAATATCAATCAATCATTCAATAGATTATTTCTATGCCACGATATAGCTGAAATACTGCTTAAGTTAGTGTTAAATATCAATCAATCAATCAATGGAGGAAAATGGGTATAGTTTGAATAATTGCTAAATTTCTCATGAAAAAAAGGTATTGCATATTAAGTTGGCGTGAAACATCAATCAATCCATCAATCATATATTTTATGTCCAATACAGGTTAGAAAACAGTTAGAGGAATTTATCAGCATATTGGACATCTTGTTTGTGAAACTGAGACAGACTGATTGATTTCTTTGTCTTATTTTTCCTAGCACGTCTATTTATTTACAATTTATTTATAGAAAATTATTTCCAGTATAATGTTATTTTGAAATAAAATCCTTTTTCTCTACATGTAAAAAAAAATAAAAGTAAAAACGTAGATATAAAATTTAGTATGATACGTTTCTGTAATAACCTTCATCAGGTTAAACGCTCAAAGCCAACATATTAGATACAGATAGAAAGTCTTTGAGAGCAAGAAAACTAAAGGGACTAAACCATGTCAGTGCCGAAACACTGACTACTGGTGGGGTGATACCCTCGGGGACTAATAGTCCACCATCTGAGGTATCCACCCAGTGATAGAAACACTGACTACTGGTGGGGTGATACCCTCGGGGACTAATAGTCCACTAGCAGAGGTATCCACCCAGTGATAGAAACACTGACTACTGGTGGGGTGATACCCTCGGGGACTAATAGTCCACTAGCAGAGGTATCAACCCAGTGTTAGTAATAAAAACATAGATATCTATAATAAACCATGTCAGTACAGAAACACTGACTACTGGGAAGTGATACCCTCGCAGCTAATAGTCCACCAGCAGAGGTATTGACCCAGTGATAGTAATAAAAACATAGATATCAATTTAAAAGTAGGCAAGTTTTAGATACAAAATTGATGGTTGTCACAAAATTATTTTCTGTCATTATTCTATGGAGTTCAGAAATGATGAATCTGTTGGTGTTCAATATTTCAACAACAGAAAAACAAGATAAATTTGATTTTATCTTTCAGGTTCAGTTTCATATATTTCCAAACTTAATAGTCTAGAGTTGTTGTGTCTGTTCAAAGTCCAACAATTTTAATTCACATTAATTGAGTATTCTTGCTTTTAAAATAAATCTAATGAAAGGACCACATTTTTGCTTGGAATTATCTAAGAAAATAATTTGAAGCTTATGTCGATCCTGTGGTGGAATCCAAGTCACACATGGTACAGAAACAATTACTGTTTATCATCCAGTGAATGGCACCTCAATGTAAAGAAGATAATTTTTGAGAAAGGGAAATCACTCCATATTTTATTCTGACAAGTTATAATATGTTAATTGCATGTGATTGTGTTATTGCAGACTGACCAAAAGATAAACATAAATGAACACGAATCATACGTTGACTTTCAAACAAACATGGTCAGTGTTGCTAAGAAGATCGCCATGACAGCACAAGATATGGTCGGCAAATCAAACAGTAATCCTGCTGACTTAGGATCATTAGCTAACCAGTTGACCAGAGATTATGATTTATTGGCAGCTAATTCAGCTGGTGCCGCCGCCGCTTCAGCTAGTCCTGATGTAAGTGTATTTTTATTCTCTCTCACTATTTTTATTTTCCTAAGCTAACAGTGCCAATCATCGCTGAAGTTTATTAGTTTAGAATCTTTACCCGTGGCAAGGTGTACTTGATAAAACTTTATATGATAAAGTTTGTAAGTTACTTATAAAATGTAATTGTTTTTATGCCCCTGCCACTAGCCGTAGGGGACATTAAGTTTAACCCATGTCTGTATGTACATCTGTCCATACCTCCGTCCTGCAGGATGGAAGTGGGGGCATATCATGAATTAATTTTTTTGTTAATGGATTTCTTTAGAGTAATAATATCCCATGAAGTATTTGATTCAAGGTGCTGTAAGAAGTCCAAGGCATATCAATGATTGAGGATTTGAGTGACATTAGTATTACGTTCCATAGTTAATCGAATGTAGCATATTCATGTCATATGATTTTAGTCAAATTGAGATTCAAATTCTATTGGCCCCTTCATTAACCAGTGAAATTGAATGAGACATTATTCCTTGTTCTTCTTTGCAACACAGTATAAAATAGTAAAACATTATTGTTTGATCTCAGGTATCTAACAGAATCAGAACGACCGTGATGGACCTAGGTAAGAGTTGTATAGAACTGGTACAAGACGCTGGTAACATACAGACTAATCCTGGAGACACCTACGCACAAAGAGATCTAGCCGATCATACTAGAAGTGTTAATGAAAAGGTCAGAATTATGTATTTATTGTCTGGTTAAGATGACTATTTATATATAATTGGAATGTACTTTTTATTTATTGGCACCAATTTTCGTGGATTCTACAAAATGCATTGATCCATGAGTTCTTGAATTCGTATTTCGTGGGATTTTTATTTTCATCTTTTAAAGGCATACAATATCTCAAATTGATTTTTATACCCCCACTCGTAGAGAGGGGGCTATATTGCAATCACCTTGTCTATCCGTCCGTTCGTTAGTCTGTCCGTCCGTCCGTCCGTTCACACTTTCGTTACAGATATCTCAGCTTCTATTGGAAGAAATGATTTTATATTTGATATGGCTTTGGCATGGTGACTTGTACCATGTCTCCCCTTTCCAGGTTTACCGCACATCTACTTCCTGTTTAACGTGCGACTTACAAATGAACGAGTGGGGGTATTCTTAGCACGACGTAGCGTGCAACATCTTGTTTTTGTTTATATTAAAAGTTGCCAATATTCGATGTTTTATACTAATAACATGTTCTGAACAAGAAGCCAGGTTTAAAAAATATGTTATAATGTCGTAAGTAATGATAAGAATTCGAGTGTCTGTTGGATGAAATCGCCATTAACACACCTAATTATAAGCCGGCTTCTTTTCCGAAGTTTACCGGACACTGATAACTGCTATAAATAACAAGAAAACGTGTTGTAGCTAAATATTGGTTAGAATTAATATAATTTAAGAAATATATCCATGAAATTGGATCCTGGGGTAATCAGTTAATATTATATAATGGTATTAAGAATGACACTTAAAATTGTAAATACGTGATGAAATCAATAAAAACAAACCCAAACATATTGTATGACATGTGCTTTTTCCTCAGCCAACAATTTCGCACATGCGCAAACGCTTTACCGAATGAGGTCACTGTGTAGGTCGTCAATGGTCATATGATTATATTCATGAATGTATGAATATTGATCAATATTGTGTCGGGTAAACATTGGGGTCTTGACTGGATGAAAGAAAATCAAACAGTGACGTATTTCCTTCGTTCTAGGCTATTTACGTATGATATTATGAAAAATTTCAACTGCAATGAGTATAAAACATCGAATATTGGCAACTTTTAATATAAAAAAAAAATGTCATTCCGACAGCTTGTATGCCTTTAAGTGAACCATGAAATCAAGGCAAATTAGAACCCCATGATTGATAATGATTTCACAGTACAGTAGTCTCCCCTTGTATCAGACCACACACCCTTCTGTCATGAAAAAGTGTCCTTATAAGAGGAGTGGCCTCCCTTGAGGGAGAAAATTTAGTAGTATTTTACTATATCAGTACATCTGAAATCTGTGATGGTCAACAATTCCACCAATATCAACAATATGAGGGGCCGTTGTGGCCGTGATCATATGGTAGTTGGATTTGCAACTACCTATGCAATCAGTGCCTATCACTGATGTTGTGAGTTCGAATCTCGATCAGGACAAGATGTACAACATTATTGTGATAAAGTTTGTCAGTGACTTTCAACACGTTGGTGGTTTTCTGCGGGTCCTCTACCAATAAAACTGACCATCACGATATAACTGAAATATTGTTGAAAGTGACGTTAAACACCATCAAACAAATAAACAAACAAACAATCAACAGAATGAAGAATCACATTGAACACATAATAAGACCATGACATATGACATTGGAAATTCAGGTCCTGGCTTGGGACAGGCACAAAAATGTGGCAGGGTTAAATCAGTTAATGGAATGTGAACCCTCGCAGTCTGGATAATTGTAGAAAAGATAATATACAGTCAAACCTGTCTTATGTGACCTTTCAATGTCTCATAAGACAGGTGGTTGGTGAATACAGGGTTTAATTAATATGAAATGCTCTGTTAAGAGAAATTAAAATTAAGGTCCGTAATACAAGCTTTTGCTTTATAGAGAGGGTCACTAAAGCAGGTATGGCTGTTTTTGATAATTGTAAATGGAAAATATCAAAATATATTATATTTTTTTCAGGTGGCTTTTGTTTTGGCATCTTTACAAGCCGGATCCAGAGGCACACAGGCCTGTATTAATGCCGCTAGTACTGTCAGTGGCATCATAGCTGATCTAGATACCACCATTATGTTTGCCACAGCTGGTACACTAAACAGAGAAGGAGAAGAGAGCTTTACTGATCATAGGTAGGTACCCAGGCCTGTATCATTGCCGCTAGTACTGTCAGTGGCATCATAGCTGATCTAGATACCACCATTATGTTTGCCACGGCTGGTACACTGATCATAGGTAGAACATATGATGGAGATAAGCATTTGAAAGAATTAATTTTATGAAATTTGTGATGTTACAGTATGCCTGTTTTGTAACATTATTCTAACTGCATCATCTACTGCATCGGTGGTGTTATGGTTAGCATGCTCGTATTAAGTGCGGTAAATTGAAATTGACTGAAATTGTATTTGTTGCTTCTCCACTAAGCATGCATCATCATTAAGGAGAAAGTAAAGACTGGTTGGCTTGGAATCGGGACAATATGTCAGAGTGGGGCAGCATGTCTATCTGTGGACTGTCCTTTTGTGGTAAACATGTGACCTGCTAACTCTACTTTGCCATGACTGATTTTGATGCAGTTGCTTATGTTTCTTGGATTATTTAAAATACTTTGTGTGTTTGAATTGTATAAGATTTAATTAAAATGAAAATGAAATTTTCTTTTTTCAGAGAAAATATTTTAAAAACAGCAAAGGCATTGGTTGAGGATACGAAGACTTTGGTTGCTGGTGCTGCCTCTAATCAAGAACAACTGGCCGGCGCTGCCCAACAAGCTGTTAAAACTATCACCAGACTGGCAGATGTTGTCAAGTTTGGAGCGTCATCACTGGGATCTGACCAACCAGACGCTCAGGTTAGTTATAGCATGATGTGGTCAGGTTCTGGAAAATCGTCATAGTAGTATATAGTTTTGAGTCATCCTTTTTGGGATCATTCCAGGGTTTAACGTTAAAAAGAACCCATGAAAAATTTCAGACAGCTGGCTTTTGAAACTTTTTAATATTTCATGTTCAAAGTCAGTTGCTGGGTGCCAGAAAACTTCTTGCTGGGATGCTAAAATTATTATTTAAGGAGTGCAGCTGGCAACTGCAGCAAAAGTGCAAAGCTTTGTCCCTGCATTCTATATATCACCACAAAACATTTGTGAACATCAATTTAAAGATTGAAGTCTGCAAATGTTCAAAAGCAAACAGATACTAAATAATTGATGTAATGATTAACAATTTTTCATGTACAGTGGAACCTGTCTGTACTGAACATTTTTTCTTCACACAATAGACAGGTTGAAGGATACAGGCTACATTTATGCTTCTCCGCTAAGCATGCAGCATTAAGGAGAAAGAACAAAGACTGGTTGGCCAAGAATCAGGACATGTCTATCTGCGGACTGTTGTTTCACTGAGCTAGCACTATAAAAATCCAACTCAGCGTGTTGGTCTAGAACAAAGCTGACTTCATCATCATCTCAATGAAAATTAACTTGTTCTCGCCATGATATAGCTGAAAAATTGCTGAGTTGGCGTTAAACAACAATCACTTACTCACTCAGGCTACATTTAAAATATTATTTACACAGGATTCTGATTTCTTAAGGTTTCAGTGTTGATAGTTGATACCAAGTTTTCAATTTAATACA
>MJUT01004115.1:50875-66217 GCA_002080005.1 Gigantidas platifrons | reverse complement strand
CTACTGGCCAGGGGCAATAAGACCAGTGCTAAAGTCATGTTATATATCTACTGGCCAGGGGGCAATAAGACCAGTGCTAAAGTCATGTTATTGTACAAATATCTGACTTTATACTATTGCCAAATTATGTTTAGGTTATATAAGAATTTAATGCAGTTTTTTGTTTGTTTGTTGGCATGTTAAAGTGTTGACCGAAATACATTTTGCCTTTAATCATGAAATTTAAAAAACAAAAACAAAAAATGAAGCATTATTCTGTTTCTGATCAATATAAGAATAAAGATAAATTATACCTGATGATACCAGCTAAGAATACACTCATTACATGTACTGTCAAACCTGTCTAATGTGACCTTCTAATTGAACAGTGAAATAGGATCACATAAGACAGGTGGTCGCTAAATACAGGTTTAATTATTATGAAATGCTCTTTAAAGGGAAATTAAAATGAAGGTCACTTAATACAAGTTATTACTTAGTAGAGGTGATCTTTGAAGCAAGTTTGATTGTATTGACATTTTCTCGTCTTTATTACAGGCCTATGACAGTACCCCCGGTACAGATAAAAAAGCATCAGCAGAAGACCTGATACGCTTGACTAAACCCATCACCATAGCTACAGCCAAGGCAGTAGCCGCTGGCAACTCATGTCGACAAGAAGATGTCATTGTAGCAGCTAACATGGGTCGTAAAGCTGTGTTTGATTTGTTAGGTGTCTGCAAGGTAGGTACAGCATTGGTGGCGTAATGGTTAGCATGCTCGCCTCGAGTGCAGTAGATCGTAGATTGGAACCCCGGTCAGGTCAAACCAAAGACTAAGAAATTGGTATTTGTTGCTTCTCCGCTAAGCACACAGCATGAAGGAGAAAGAGCAAAGATTAGTTGGCTCGGAATCAGAATAATGTGTCAGAGTTGAGCGACATGTCTACCCACGGACTGTTGTTTCAGTGAGCTAGTACTGTAAAAATTTTAAAGTAAGGTTGTTGATCTCATACAAAGAAGACATCATCATCATCTCATTGAAAAATAAACTTTTTCTCGTCATGATAGGGCTGAAAAATTGCTGAATTGGCGTTAACTAACAATAACTCATTCTTTTACTGTAAGGTAGGTCAGCAGATTTAATATTTGTTTCAAGAAATCTCCATTCTTTCAGTTTGCTTATTTTTATGCCTTCGGTGCAAGGCATCTGAGGCATTAAGTTTTAAAAATGTCTGTCCATTTGATTATGGATTACAGAATATATTCTGTTTTGGAGTTATGCCCCTGTTTACTTAAGCTAGAAGCAGGGACAACTGATCTTATGGATACATTCTTCCATATATTTTTTTCGTGCAAGATATAACAAATCTTAAACATATTACATCAATAAAATTATCGTCTTATGACCGCTGAAAGTATATGGCAATATGCCAATAATTTTGAGAGAGAAAAAAAAGATACTTTTCTGTGAATTTCTCATCCAATTACAGAATAATCATATTTTACTACGACCATTACTAATTAAGACAGAAGGAGATAACCTAAATTCTGGGGGAGATTGTTTCTGTCCTACACAAAACTTAGTATATACAACTTCTTTTACTTAAATTCTGGGGGAGATTGTTTCTGTCCTTCACAAAACTTAGTATATACAACTTCTTTTACGATTTGAATGCTTATTTCTTTATGAAGACTTGCATATCGATATGAATGTTTGATCTGGCTAATATTTTTTAGGAATTATTGCTCTGTTTCATGAATAGAAAAAGGGGGAGGGAGACATTTATGTTCTTGAGTCGAAAATAACCATTAATTTCATTTCATGCCCGTGACAAAATTTAGACAAATTTGGCCAATTGGAGGGAGTTGAAACAAATGCATTTGATTGATTTGTAAAATTTAAGTATTATTTCATTTTATGTTTCATAAAAGATGATTACTTAAATAAGAAATCAATTAAAAGTGCACACTGGTGTTTTACTTTTGCTTTCTGAATTTTGAAAAGAGGGAGGGGGGAAAAACAAAACTTGTATACAAAAAAAATCAGTTTACGTCTTATTAACCTAATACAATAAAATCAGTGTTACATCTCGTGAAGTTTTTTTTTCTTTTTTATTTCTTTTTTATTATTTGTTTTTAAAGAAACTGTATTTTCAATAATAATAATATTTTACTAGGCTGCTGCAGCAACAGCAGAAACCACGGAAACCAGACATAGAACAGTTAAAGCTGGTCGAGCAACAGCTGTGGCTTATAATGAATTACTACAACAAGTTCATATGGTTTGTATTGTTTTCTTTATTTACCAAAACTTCCAACATGAGAAAAAGGATTTAGGTGAATGTTGTTAAAAATTGCATCTGTCTCTTTCGTAATACAATAGTAATGGATATTTTAGTTTATCGGTAATTTGTTACAGTTTCCTTTGATCTTTACTACCCGATAAATTTAGTAACAACGTTCAGTGGACCACCGACTCGTGATACAAGAAATTATCAGCTGTTGGTCATTTGTCATGCGCGGTCTAACGTGACGTCACTAAACCTTTCATTAAAAAGAAAAGGTCAATACACAACAAAAAAACCACAAAGCTGTGTTAAAATTGTGAAATTACTGATAAAAAAATTATTAGTATTAAAAAAAAAAGGTCAAAACACGACAAAAAAACCACAAAGCTGTGTTAAAATTGTGAAATTACCGATAAAAAAATTATTAGTATTTTTTTCGCTCGAGCTCATCTGATATGGACCTGATAATTCTTGTCTTGCATAAAAAAATACTAATAATTAATATGTAACAGGGTCTGTCGTGGTCGTGATCGTATTTAGTTGGAATCAGTGCAATCAGTGCCTATCACCACTAACGATGTGAGATTGATTTTCGCTCATGGCGAGGTGTACTCAACACAATAATATGTGAGTGTTTGTCAGCGACTTGCAGCAGGTCGATTGTTTTCTCAGGATACTCCGGTTTACTCCACCAATAAAACTGATACAGTGATATAAATAAAATATTGTTGATAGCTGTGTTAAACACTGTAAATCTAACCCTTTAATGTAACGAGTATGCTCCTGTGTTAAACACTGTAAATCTAACCCTTTAATGTAACGAGTATGCTCCTGTGTTAAACACTGTAAATCTAACCCTTTAATGTAACGAGTATGCTCCTCTAACTAATTTTATAGGAACCGTAGAAGGTTCATGTTCACTCTCTGCTAGAGGAGATCTCCTTCATATAAGTTGAACCTCATCATCATCATCTCGTCAAAATGTAATTAGTTCTTGCCATGATATGGCTGAAAAATTGATCATTTGGCTTTAAACAATAATCATCACTCACTCACTCTTTTTATTTTTATTTTTAACAGATTGTACAAAAACCAACAGTTGAAGGTAAACAGAGTCTGATTAACATATCTAGACAAGTAGCTAACTCTGTCACGGAGATCGTCCACTCGGCAGAAGTCATTAAAGGTTTGTTTCCCTTTTATTTTATTTTAGTTTTTTATCGTATTAATGTGTGATCTGATTGTTGACCTCCATTTAAAAAAAACGCCAATGACTAATGCTAAGATACCCTAATTTTACTAAGATTTTATTTTGAAAGTTAAAAAAAAAAAAAAAGATACTATTGAGCATAATTTCCCTCTTTTTAACCTTATCACGTAACTGTTAATAACAGATAAATATTCAGCATGTGTTTTTGTGTGGCTGCAGGCTTTGACTTACAGACACGGCTTCATGCTTATCAGCTAGGGGTATTTTAAAAATTCATTTTGTGTTTTGTTTTCATCTTCATGATTTTATTTGCCCAATTTGGGATGAAATTTGTTTTAGTTAAAATCGTTTGTCTGTGTTTATTTTTTTTTCAGTTATAATCTTTTCTGCTTTCAAATAAGATTAAATATAGAAAGATGACCTGAAATATATTGTTTCATGGAACTTAAAGTACAAATCCTGAAATTACAAGTTGATAAGATTTTTACAATTGATTATTGAAACTTTAAGGAAAATATTTCCAAATTTTTCAGGTTCTGAAAATAATTAACATAAAAAATATGTGAATTTATAATTAATACAGTCTCTTTATCTAAATTGAGCTATTTTTAGAACTGGAAAATATTTCTTGTCTGCAAACAGTCTTCGAAATGCAAATTTGAATTTAATTGTCTGAATCAAATGCTTGAATTTATTTTGATATAGTTCCAAATAAAAACTGACAAATTTACTGGTCTGAACAAAGTTTTACTGGCCGGAGGACCTGTGCTCATCGTGAGGACTGTTATCAAATTTAATTTAAATTTCAAGATAAGTGTTTCAAGAAATTTCTTTTATCCATAATGCAGTCAATATTAATAATATGAAATCCCTCCCCCCCTTGTCCAAAAATCCTTATTTCCTCCCCTGTCATGTGTTTTGCACATTTTTTTTGTTTTTGTTTTGTTGATCATTTTCCACATGCTTTACTTCTGTTTTTAGTAAATAAAATGTATGATAGGACCAGAGGAGTTCCTCGAGCTGTATTTTTGGGTAATTTTGATTTGCACGCAAGTCATTTTTTTCGTTGTTTTTTAATAATAATAATACCCAAGTAGATCCCTTAGAGAGCCCCACAAAATCAGCACGATTTGTTTGTTGCTGTGAGTTTTATATTTTTGTCACATTCCCATATTTTAATGTTTATCTCTGATAGTGAAGGCTGATATGTAGAAAAAGAATGAATGATTTAGTTTTATGTATTACCGTACTTTATCGTATATAGTGCACACTGATGTATAATGCACATCAATTTCATGGTATTTTGTGTATAATACACCTCACTTTCCCGGCCAATCAGAAAACTGTTTATAGTATACAGCATTCTGATTGGTCATTTATTGACAGTAAGGGTTCCTATAATCAGGTAGCTTCAAATATTACGGTTAAGTTTATAGACTAAAGCTAAATCATTCAATCTTTCTCTGATAAAGCAGCCATCTTGAGATTGTTTACAATTGTAAAATAATTTTACATGTATTTATATGTTGGTATAAATGTAGATTATCAACACGTTGTCAACAGATATCAAATTAATCTTGTACGAACTTTAAAAACAAGGAGGAATATGTGGTACACGAGCGTTTCTTGTTTTTCTTGAGTCAATTACAAAATAAAGTTGATGCCCACGACAGTGTGTTGATATTCTTTTTATCCTGCAATCTGTGACGTTGGTGAAAATATTGAAACATGTCGTTTAAAGATCTATTGTAAGATCCAATTAAAAAAAAATCGAAATCAAATGTAATATCATGTCTTCAATAATAGAATGTAAAGACATTAAATTGAGATGGCACCTGTTCCTATTACTTCCCTGATGGTGTAATGGCTTGTATGTTCACCTCGGGTGCAGTAGATTTTGGGTTCAATCTACGGTAGGTTCAAGCCAACGACTAAAATTGGTACTTTGTGCTTCTGCAGTTGGTTCAGAGTCGGAATAATGTATTCCCGTGGAGTGACATATATGCCTATAAACTTTGTTTCAGTGTTACTAGACGATAGTCGAATGAACCATAAATCTATTTGTATGCTTCTATCACAACAAATGATTGCAGGATAAAATAATTTCTCCTATTCTTCTTAACGTGTTTAACCAGTTTGGTGTACTTTTCGTAATATTTTTAATAACCACAGTGGTTAGATTTCTGAATGAGAATTCACATCATTTCCTCTCGGAAATGAACAACTTAAAAAAAAACAAAATCAACGTTTTGGTCATAGGAGAAACGGATTCTCCTTCCTCTACCAGTGGATTACGATATTACTCCAGTCTCAGTAGTGAAATTTTCAATTACAGAATTTTACTATCTCGAGTGAACTGTCGTGAGTGGAGAAATATCATAATCCACTGGTATCCATAGGATAATCTATATATATATTATTATATACTATTTATATGTTTGTAGCACCAACCTTAAAGACAACAAACATTTATGTGTATTCCATCTCCCATCATTCAATTTGTATTTTTTTCCTTTCATTTAGCCTTACTCTTAGGTAGGTGTGCCTCGTACAATTCTCCCCGACCTTGAAATATACATAAATGTCATTGCTGTATTATAATTTTGTTTATATGTATTAATTTTACGCTTATCCGATTATTTATAAAACTCAGATATGTATTAATTTTACTTTTGTATGATTATTTATAAATCGCAGATATTTTTTAATTTCACGTTTATGCGATTATTTATAAATCTCAGATATTTTTTAATTTTAAGTTTTTGTCTCGCCTGCATTTTATGTAATTTATGCCTCCTGATTCGACAAAGAAATAAATACCTGTTTACTTTAGCTTGAAGTGGGTGCATCTATGTCCTATGGGCATATTCTGAATTATTTTTATTATTTATTGTACAAGTACATTGTTCCATAGTTGTATTATTAGTACAAGTTAAGTTGCTACATCAGTACTTTTAGTTTCTAGTCAATTTTGTTGAATGCAGCTTTCATTTTTTCAGATGCCAAGTTTTTTTTTATATTATATTACTTTGTGCCAATAGAAACACAACAATTTTATACAATTGAATGTTTTATTAAAATCTCAAACCTGAGAGAACAAAAAACAAATGGTGAAAATGTTTGGAATAAGTTGAAATTTGTGTTAGTAATGCAAATGCATTTTTACTTTTTGAAAATTTTGATTTTTAAGCCAACAATGAAAGACTACCCTCTGGTTTTTATTAAATTTGCAGCTTTTTCAAAAGGGATCTTTTAAAAACAAACGAAGTGATTCACATGCCACAGGTAACCAGATTTTGGATTCAGTTAAACTGGTTCCTTGCTTGAATTTTTAATAAAAATGTAATGGAAGGGTACCAGGGATATTGAAGTACAAAACAATTCAACATGTAACTCTGAATTAGATTGATGTGGTCAAAAGCTTCAATAATACTAAATGCAGTTTGCAAGATTTTAATTGACTTTTTGTATTATTTTTGTTGTTTAAGCAAAAAATGAAGGACTATAAATTTACCATGAGTATCAACCGAATAATTGAATACCATGTGAAATGGACGTTTTTAATCATTTCGAGTGTAAATTCAAAAAGAGCATAAACTCTTGAAATGAGTTGAAAAATTGGTAATTCAGTGTTGAACAACAATCAATCACTCACTTGTAAAGAGCATAAACTCTTGAAATGAGTTGAAAAATTGCTAATTCAGTGTTGAACAACAATCAATCACTCACTTGTAAAGAGCATAACCTCTGGAAATGAGTTGAAAAATTGCTAATTCAGTGTTGAACAACAATCAATCACTCACTTGTAAAGAGCATAACCTCTGGAAACGAGCAAACTTCTATATTTACACAACAATATTTTACAATACCGGGGTTATGTGTATATACAATTTTTGAAACCGGGGTAGAAAAAGCTTGTGTTGTGTTATGTTTCTATTGGCAACAGTCTATAAACGTGTTAAATGTCAAAACATGTATACAGTCGTAATATTTGATTTATATATAGATCCATACATTATCATTTAGTAGTTTATAAAAATTCAACTCAGCGTGTTGGTCTAGAACAAAGTGGACCTCATCATCATCTCATTGAAACATTAAATTGTTCTCGCCATTATATAGCTGAAAAATTGCCGAGTTGGCATTAAACAACAATTACTCACTCAATCATTCATTTAGTAGTTTGTTAATTTATTTACTTATTTTGAAATTTATCGTCATTTTTCGCGTCTTTATTATATGTGAGACGTGTCTTGACATTTTACTACCTGTTTTAATGCTTTATGAGTTACTGCCCATGCTACATGTGTACTAAATAGGGCACTGGAAATTTGAATATCCAACCAAAACTCATTGTCTGTAACTCACGGCTGATCACACTCCCATACTCTGCACTCATTACCTATGGGTCAGTTGAAACAATTGTATTCATTTCGGAGTTGTCCAGTTAATGATCTGCCCAGGGTTTCCGCTGGCGTGCGCCATTTGCGCATTTGGCGAAAAATCTATGATTTTGGCGATAAAACATTTACTTTGGCTCAAAAATGTGGCGCAAAAGATTTCGAATGTTCATCGTCTGTTCTGGCGGACATTTTCTAGTTCGTTACTTCGGAAAGCTTCGAATGTTACCCATGAACTGATCAAGTGACAGAAAATCGATAATCAGGTGTTCCTAATGTTTATCTGTTGATAGGATAATTAACTTGGAAAATACATAAAAGGTAAGTCAAACAAAGGTGTTAATTAATGGTCTCGGGTGAATGACTTCTCTCTGTCAGTTCGTGAATTGTTTTCATATAATTTTAAGTAACTTTACTTGTCATTTATTTTAGCACTATTGTTTTAAATGCATCGAAATTTTTAACTCCATTTTACGTTTTTAAAATGGGACGGAAAAGACAATTAGTTTTTGAAAGTAATATTCTGGGAAAAGTAATGAAACTGTCCGAATTATGGGGCCATGGCAAGCAGGCAGTGCAAACTGAAGATGCTGAACGAGGCTTTAGTAGACAAAACTTAATTAAAACAAAATTAAGGAACAGGCTTAACACTTGTAATTTATACAATTTAATGATTATTCCATTGGAGGGGCCATTGGCAAATACATTTAATTTTATAGAAGCTTTTAGGAGGTGGTCATCATCAAAATTTTTTGAAGTATTTATGGCTCAAAATATTTTAAAATGGCTCAAAAATTTAGTTTTTGGCTCGAAGTGTTGGCTCAAAAAAAATTCAACCCAGAGGAAACCCTGGATCTGCCATTTAGAAATGTTTCACGTCTTCCAAATGCCACAGAGCCAATCAGATTTGAGATGAACTATTCATGAGTGTGACAGATTTTTGTTCAAATAATCCACTCGCCATCTTATAGCTGAAAAATTGCTCATTTGGTGTTAAACAACAATCAATTTTTTATACAAAATGACTTACAGGTGTCAAATGGAGAGTATCGGAGTATGATCAGCCATGGGTTACTGATGATGAACATTATTATCCAGCAATACTAATTTGGTATAAAAAAAATATATAGTTTTTACAAATCCATACTAAAAACATTTTCATGCTGTGGTAAAACTAATTAAATGTATTTACTCCACAGCAAACAATGAAATAAGATGGTCTTATATTGTCCCAGGTAACCAGTTTTTGGATGCAGTTAATAATACTGGTTCCCTGTTGATGTTTTATTAAATAAAATGCTATGGAAAGGTACCAGGGATATTTTAATATTGTAATATAGTATTGCATGTTTATATTGATTGTAAAAACTTGTCAAATTCAGAAATAATCAGTTTTCAACCTTTATGTTGATTGGACAAAAGATTTTCCAAATTTAGCTGAGAAACTTTTTTGATGGTTTTCATGTCATGTCATACCTTTCCATAGCCTTGTAACTAAGATGAGTTTAATAATTAAGGGAACCAGTTGGAATGTCAGTAGGATAGTAGAATTATTTCCCCTTTGATGTTGTGTTTTTAGAACAAATGAAAAAATAATGAATTGATGAATTTTAGAGAATTAAAAATCAAAACCAATAACTTTACGTAACAAGGATAATTATGACGTAATTAAGATCCTGTAAATGTTTTATTCTGCCTGTTTGATACTTGGTTTGTGATGCTCAGAACTGATAGAGAGAAAAGAGAAAAAAAAGCATGAATCAAGCTTGTTTATTGTCCTCTAATAAGTTCAATGTGTGTTATATTAACAAAATATGTACAATTAGTAAGCATGCCCCTTTGATAAAACAACTCCTGTTTCAAAGTTAAAATTAAGGATTAGGGTTATAAGCGTTTATTATCTATCCCCTCGCCAACGAAGTTGCGAAGAGATATAGTAACGCTTCTGTCCGTCCTTCTGTAACATCCTTGTGAACACTAGAATCAACATCCTTGGTACATACTTAGTCCTTAAGAGAATCTGGAACCCTATTGATTTTCAAGGTCATAGGTCAAGGTCACCGGATCGAATATTTAGGCAAGGATATACGCCACGCTTTGCGTTGCCCTTGTTCCACTTTCAACATACAAAACTGATCACATATGGTTGTACAATGTATTGAGTACGACTCGCCATGAGTGTGTACAGAACTCACAACTTGAGTTGTGATTAGCATTGATTGTATAAATAGATGTAACACTACCATGCCATGACAACTAGGACGACCCCTTGTTAAATTAAATTTAAAAATCCCCCTTTTCAGCTGTTCTAATGAGTTGAAAAGTTTTATTATGTAAGACTTGTTAGAGAACATGTACCAACAGCCTTGACCCTATTATATGTAAGCCTATTCCCTTAAGTTTTGCATCGATGGACCTTATCAGGAAAATATTTAATTTTTACTGGGATTTTTTGGTACACAACCCCCTCTTTCTCAGAATCAAAAATTGTAGAGGGTCCCCTCTTTTTGAAAAGTCTGTATCTGCTTCTGTTTTGCATGAGTATTTCACAGGGAATATGGAATACAATTCTTATAGTCAAAAACTTCCTTCAACAAATTTTGAATAAACAATCTCCCCAAGTCACAAAAGTCATTACAATAAATGCAGTGTTCATATGAAGACCTGAATCAGACTATAAATCACAAAATGGTTAAATATGGACACCATGGCTTCTTCACATAGCTTTCACATAGCTCTGCATGAACAAGATTTAATTAATTAAACAAGAACCTTAACAGCATGAACCTGTATCATGAACATGCCATGAGCATAGTTCAAAATCATTCAAATTAAAAAAAAAAAAATTCTTCTCAGTTTTAAGAATTGTTTTAAGTCAGCACTTATTCTAAGATATATTTTAAATAAGAACTTTCTTTTAGGAATTCCATCCTGTTAAGTTTAATTAAAAAGACTATGAATTAAGTGCCAACAAAAACTCTAAGATCCAATATGGCCACCATTGCCAGTATTTTTATTAATTTATTAAACTTAATTCATGCATAAGAATATTATATCATTAATTAAGGTGAAAATATTAAATTTTAAAAATATAGAAATTATAGGTCAAGAATTAGAACATTGTACCACAAGTTAAAACATTGGTTAAAAATATTGGACAATTTATCTGGGAAATTGTAGAACATTATGGGTGAATTTGTCCTCAAACACATTTTGATTTGATGTGACCTGTTTTTTTAGGCTCAGATTGGGTTGATCCAGAAGACCCTACTGTTATAGCAGAAACAGAATTATTAGGGGCAGCTAACTCCATTGAAGCTGCTGCTAAGAAACTGGCATTATTAAAACCCAGACAAAAAGTTCGGGTAAGTAAGATAGGCTGTAGATTTATATTTATATCAGTGTTAAGGGTTGTTGGTGTTTAGTGTAGTTTTAACATAGATTAAGTATAACTTAAGGCTTGGTGTAGACAAAAATATTTCTGACTCTCGACTTCTGGCACTAATCACACACACATACAGAAGTAATAGTGAAATACATTTGTATTCTAATTCAACTTTCTTTTCATAGTTTATTCACATGATGAGTTCAGATGCATTTTTTTTAAATGTTTCGAAAACAGATTTATTATTACTATGGTGGAGGATAAAGGGAAGATTTCATTTATTTTGGTTTTGAATAATTGAAGGATTTTATATTTTTGGTGACGAATAAGGGATAGATTTATTAATGATGATGGAACAGGAAAGAAGGATGACCTATTTTGGTTTTGAATAAAAGAAAGATTATATTTTGGTGATGGATAAGGGAAAGATTTACTTTTGATGGTGGTGGAAAATGTTGTAATTTGGTGTTGGAATAACGTTATTTGTTATGTATGGTGATGGTACAACTGCTAACTACTGTTAGATATGTTTGATATATTTGGTGGTAGTTAATAGTAACACCGAATATCAAACATGTCATGATGGTGGCAAGCTAACACAACGGTGGTGGTTGATATTAATAAAGCTAACACAATGGCAGTGGTTGATATTAAAGCTAACTCAACTGTGGTGGTTTATATATATATTTTGTTAACATCTAACACAATTGTATCAGTTTTATTTGTTGCTGCGGTAGACACCTCAGTGTCAATTCTTATGCCAGTACAGTCAAACCTGCCCATGTGGTCACCTCTATTAAAATGTCACCTTTTTCTTGTCCTGTTATTGAAAATTATGTCCCCCAAACAAAGTTTGGGAGACATATTGTTTGCTCCGTTTCTTATTATTATTCTTCTTCCTCTTTCTTTCTTCCGCCAAAAGTTTGTACTACACATTTCTCGGCAAATACTGAACGGAAATCAATGAAACTTCACAGGAATGTTAAGCACTATGAGTAGATGTGCAGACAACTTTCGGAATTTTCAAAATGGCTGCCGTTGCCATGGAAACGGCCAAAATGCTAAAAAATTGAAAAACACAAAAATGATAATAGCAGGTTACTCGCTGAACAGAAATTGATGAAACTTGATAGGAACAACATCCACATCTAGTGGAACGAGATAAGCCAAAAAAATCGGGATTGATTGGACAAACTTTGCCGCTGTTGCCATGGAAACAAAAAAGGGGGGATTTAAAAAAGATTTGGATTCCTTTCATTAAACTTCATGAAACTTTGTAGGAATATCCACCGTAGTGTGTGGCAGCTTTTGGAGGGTTGAAAAAATTCAAAATGGCGGCCGTTGCCATGGTAATCAAGGTACAAAATGGCCTTCAAATACAAAAATCCTCCGATTTGGGCGAAATTTGGTTTCCAAGTAGATTTTGATGTTGGGAATTGATATCCATGGTTTGGGAGCCATATTATGATCCTTCAGATCATATCATATCTTGTGTATTGTTCGTTTGGGGGACATTTGTAGCGCTCTGTGTTACAGTAACTAATATTTTCATATGGATTTAACCTCTTTTAAGAGTTCCCCTGTCTTAAAAGGCAGTCCCAAAGGTGGTCTCTTAATACAGGTTTGACTGTAATTAGATTGACATGTCTGTCTCTCTCGTCTTTATATGCCATTGTTTGACATGCAAAGTTAAATGGTAGATGGATGCATAAACAAGATTTGTCTTATGTTACCGGGTAGTAACAAAACTTACACCATAGTAACATTTGTATTTTTAGCTGAAATCTCTAACTTTTAACTGGGTAAGTACTAACAAGAAGTGATCACAACTAAAGACTTGACAGTTTATAAAAAAGAAAAAAAAAAGGGTTAAATTTTATCCTTGTGTCAACTCTACCTCAGCTGATTTTGGCTATGTGATTTAGACCGTTTGTGTTTCTTGCTCCCAAAGACTTCTGAATTATTTGGCGTTCCTATGTTTTGACTGTTGAGTGTACCTGGTGAAGGTTATTGCAGAAACGTGTGTGTTGTGCTCTCTGAATTAGATATGTTTTGAGTACAAAGATTTGATTTGGATTTGATTTTGTTTATTATATGATTTAGTTAATTTATGGCGAAATTGTGTTTTCATGAAGATGATGTTTGAATTAATGTTCATGTCTTAAAGAGCAGCAGGTATTTATGTATTTTGGTAAGGGGCAGATTTTTATTGGTTTCCACATAAATAAAGGAGTCCACGTTGATACAGTGAAACCTGTCTGAGCAGAACCTACTTGGGATCAAATTTGGTGTTCAGAATAGACAGGTGTTTGTTTTAAACAGGTTGAATAAACAAAGATTTCCTAAATTAGGACTTTATTTAGAGTAATTTATACAAGATTTCAGTTTATTCAGGGTTCGATTTTTGCAGGTTTTGCTGTACTAAGAGTGATAATCAGAATTTAATAGAGATCTGATTAAGGAATGTTCAGATTTATTATATACAGGAGAACATTAAATTAGCATATGTATGCAGTAAGTTGTGTCTTTGATCTGTCCTTGAAAAGTGTGTTGTTATATATGTTTGCAAGTCAGATTTTTGTGGTCATTGCATACCAAACTTTTATCAAGTTTTAGAAAGGGGCAAATGTCCAGATTCCATAATTTTTCTTTAGTCACCCTTTTTGCAAATTTATTTTTCCAAATACTGTATTTCCTTCGGCTTATTTTTGGTGATATATCCTGACATTCTTTACAAATGTATTTGGTTCACCATTGACCTTTGACCTTCTGTAAGCTTAATAATGAAAATACACTCCCTCCCCTCTTTTTTGCAAAGTTATTTTCCAAGCACTTTATTTAGTCCAGCTTATTATTGGTTGATTTTTTTGGTGATGTATCCTGCTAATAAATGATAGTTTTTAAAATGTATTTGGGTGACCTTTGACCTTCTACAAGCTTTATAATTCTATGGGTGAAAATATAGACCCCACGTTTTCCCCTTTCCTTTGTATACACAGCTTTAAGCTACCACCTTATCTATTTTTGGTAGATTGATGGCAATTGTGTATAGACTTGATGAACGGGGTATGGAAAGATTTTTTTCCTTGGATCCAGTAATTTTTAAAAGAATAGTTGAAGAATTTGTGTGTGTGCAAATTATGCCTATTTTATTTTAAAAAATATATATATATTTAATTAAATATCAAAAACCATATTATAATATCTGTTTTATGTAAGGCATAATAAATATAAAAAGAAAAGAAGAAAATTGTATACCTAAACCACTTATCTCCCAAGACACTGTGTATCGTTACCCATACCTAAACCACTAATCTCCCAAGACACTGTATCGTTACCCATACCTAAACCACTTATCTCCCAAGACACTGTGTATTGTTACCCATACCTAAACCACTAGTCTCCCAAGACACTGTGTATTGTTACCCATACCTAAATCACTAGTCTCCCAAGACACTGTGTATAATTACCCATACCTAAACCACTAGTCTCCCAAGACACTGTGTATCATTTCCCATACCTAAACCACTAGTCTCCCAAGACACTGTGTATCGTTACCCATACCTAAACCACTAGTCTCCCAAGACACTGTGTTTCATTACCCATACCTAAGCCACTTATCTCCCAAGACACTGTGTATTGTTACCCATACCTAAGCCACTAGTCTCCCAAGACACTGTGTATCATTACCCATACCTAAACCACTAGTCTCCCAAGACACTGTGTATTGTTACCCATACCTAAACCACTAGTCTCCCAAGACACTGTGTATCATTACCCATACCTAAACCACTAGTCTCCCAAGACACTGTGTATTGTTACCCATACCTAAACCACTAGTCTCCCAAGACACTGTGTTTCATTACCCATACCTAAGCCACTAGTCTCCTAAGACACTGTGTATTGTTACCCATACCTAAACCACTAGTCTCCCAAGACACTGTATTGTTACCCATGCCTAAACCACTAGTCTCCCAAGACACTGTGTATTGTTACCCATACCTAAACCACTAGTCTCCCAAGACACTGTGTATTGTTACCCATACCTAAACCACTTATCTCCCAAGACACTGTGTAT
>MJUT01004115.1:19589-33047 GCA_002080005.1 Gigantidas platifrons | reverse complement strand
TTTATAAGAGGGTGACCTTTGTGGGAGTGGCTTTATAAGAGGGGTGACCTTTGTGGGAGTGGATTTATAAGAGGGTGACCTTTGTGGGAGTGGCTTTATAAGAGGGGTGACCTTTGGTGGGAGTGGTTTGATAAGAGAGGTGACCTTTGTGGGAGTGGCTTTATAAGAGGGGTGACCTTTGGTGGGAGTAGCTTTGTTTAAGGACTATTGTATGTAAATGAATTTCAGGGTCTGATTTCAAATCAACATTTGCAACAGAATAACCTTTTTAATTTCAAAGTCAAACCTGCCCATGTGGTCACCTCTATTAAGCAGTCACCTGTATTAAAAGGACACATTTTTCTTGTCCTCTCATATAAAATTTCATATGAATTAAACCTCTTTAAAGAGGTCACCTGTCTTATAAGGCCACTTTTTATTGGTTTCAAATGTGACTTCTTAATACAAGTTTGATGTTTTCGTGCATTTTCAATATGGTTATACTTTGCGAACGCATACGTGGCGGGGGCATCGTGTCCTTTGGACACTGTAACTTCATGTTGATTTTAATTCTTTTTTTCTTCTCATCTCTTGTAGGAATTGCAAGCACAGGAAGAAATTTTAAGACGAGAAAAAGAACTTGAAAGGGCACGTTTGAAATTAGCAGAAATTAGGAAAGCTCGTTATAAACCTGACGATTATGACTCTTCTTCATCTAATTTTTAAAATAAACTGTTGATATTATTAGTCGAGAGTTTATCTTTGTTCAAGACTATGTATTTATATTGTATTTAATCCATCCGATGAAAGCGGAGAAAAAAAACGTTATATTTTACTGCCTTGCATATTATAGACAATCCGTAATTGTTTGATAAATTTGAAGACATGATAGCAAAGTGCCATAATTATACACAGGGAGTTAAATGGAATGGATTTTGGACACATGGCAGATAAGAAGTGCCATAAAAATTATACGTAGGAGTTAAATAGAATGACTTTTGGACACATGGCAGAAAAAGGAAGTGCCATAATTATACGTAGGAGTTAAATAGAATGGAGAGTCCTGTTCTGTGCAGTGTTTTTTTTTACATATCAAACATGATCTGTAATATTAGAAGAATTCCTCATACAAAAACAGTACGGTGACTTAGATGAAGAACCACATAGCGGTGTTTAAGATTTTGTACTAGAATTTGATCGTTATGAATTTAATAGAGGTGAAGCATTATGGTCTTATATGTGAATAAATACTCTTTTTATCATTAGAATAGGTATATAGAATATCGGCAGTTATGAAGGTCGAGACAGACATTATCATTTGTATGGCAGCGAGTTCACTATGATGAGCTGTGATACTAGTGATGTTGTTTGTTAAGACCTTCAAAACGTCCCTCATTGTTTTTATCGGTAACAACCTAATGTGTTTCACATCAACCTGACTGATAATTTTCAGCATCAGAGTTGGTTTGATGATACCGAAAATATCACTCCGCTAGATCATAGGGAAAATATCACAATAACCGATAAATCCACATACCGTATACCTTCTAATTAAAGCCCCCCCTTCTAATTAACGCCCCCCTCCCTTATTCTTGCCTATAGAACATTTTGACTTCTAATTAACGCCCCCATTTCATAAAATATAAACTCCACTTATCGGTACCTAATCAACAACACAGTGTGTAAGAGTTCCCAAAATAGTTACAGCGTGTGAAGAGTTTTACGCATCACTAATCAGCAATAATTGTTCAGGTAAACAAACACGTTTTCTGTCAACATTAAAGAACTTGGCTGCCGCATGTTTTCCTTTTTCTTCGGCAAATTTAATTACTTTCAACTTAAAAGAAAAATTATATTTGTGTCTAGCTTTATTCTTAGATTCCACTTTGAGTAGCAGTAATGTATGTTGACATAGCACGTGTATATTTCTATAGTCTGTTTCATCAAATTAACCTCATCTAACGGCTATAAAAGTCGGAAATTCGTTTCTCTAATTGACGCCCCCTATTTTAAAAATGCATTTGCCCCCGGGGTGTCTATTAGAAGAAATACGGTATTTTATGAGACTTCCAGCTTCCAATTAGACAAAGACATTTTTTTTAAAGAGGTAGCTGTTATGGTCATTTATGGTGTCACGGGGACAAATGGGCATTCAAGAGGTCAGATGTACTTTTAAATGAAAGATTGCTATTTATACTCTCAAGGTTAAGAGTCACTTTAACGGCGGTTATCTAACTTGTGTTCTGTAAGTCAACTGACTGAATATATAACTCAGTTGTTTGTTTAGAACAAATAAAGTATACTTTATATCTTAGTGTTGATGACAAACATTACTTATCAAGCTACATGTATGCATTGTAAAAAAAAACAATTTTGCTTTGCTATGGTAATAAAAAAAAAATTAACGGATGCATTTTGACAGCTTATTAGTACAGTGTATCTATGTGAAAAATTCAGTCACGTTTAAATTTGATCTTTTTGTAAAAAAAAAAAAAAAGTTATTTAAGTTAAAAAAAACGTGTCATTCTATTGTCCTTAAATATGGTAATTAATTGGTTATTCTCCCAAGATTGTTTAAACTTGTTTGTTGGATACACATTTTAATGTTGTTAAATAAAACGGATTGTTATTTTTTTTAAGAAGAATTTAAGAATTTTAGAAATCTTTTATACGTCTTTACATATATTTCTATGTGTGTGTTTTTTTATGCATATAGACACTTGTGTTCACTAACTTATTTTAATAAGTTTCTCAATATTCTTTTCATTTATTTGTCAGTAAGCTCATTGGTGCATTTAGATGTAATTTAATACACCAAATAATGTTTTTTCCAATATAGAATTATCCCCTGCTTATGTAGTTATCTCCCCTGTTCATGGAGTTATCACCCCCATTTATGAAGTTATCTCCCTCTACTGATCCAATATGGAGTTTTTTCCCCTGTTTATGGAGTTATCTTCCATATTTATGAAGTTATCTCCCTCTACTGTTCCAATATGGAGTTTTCTCCCCTATTTATGGAGTTATCTTCCATATTTATGAAGTTATCAACCTCTACTGTTCCAATATGAAGTTTTCTCCCCTGTTTATGGAGTTATCTTCCATATTTATGAAGTTATCTCCCTCTACTGTTCCAATATGGAGTTTTTTTCCCTGTTTATGGAGTTATCTCCCTCTACTGTTCCAATATGGAGTTTTCTCTCCTGTTTATGGAGTTATCTTCCATATTTATGAAGTTATCTCCCTCTACTGTTCCAATATGGAGTTGTCCCCCCTGTTTATGTAGTTAAGAGTTGGTGTTTCTCTAATTTTATTTTTTATTATTAATACGGCTGACAAAAATGATACATTTGTGTAACATTGGAATAATTGATGTGTAATGTTCATGCTGTGATTTTACCAGTTATAATACTTCAATGAAAACTAAAGTACACTACATAGGGGGTGGGGGTTGATTGTGGGCATCACCGGGTAATAGTAATGTTATTATAATATAAATAATCATCATATATATAATATCCATGTATCCTATTTGGGCGTAGATAATATGTATCCCTTCACGGCACCGTAAATTGCTGTAAACTTTGTTGTAATAGAGAAGGTTGGTTGCTGGTTTGTTTCCAGGCACTGGGGGCTCCTACACAAATAATACTGAATCATGATATAACTGTATTCATTTATATGTCAACATTACATTTTCAATATATAATAACGAGAACTTTGATAGAGTTGAAGAAAAAAAAATTCATATCCATTTTTTTTTTATATATAACTCTTCTTGACATATTATAATTAAAGAGAGAACGGAATAATTTAAAATAAAGGAGTTCACATGATATTCCTCAACCAATCACATAACCTGTTTATACCCATGGCGAGGGAATTCATTGTCTGTTTGTTTTCTTCTCCATTACGTCTGGTAGTCCTCATTTATTGTTGAAAATTGCTGAAAGTGACCGTAAACACGAAGAAACCAAAACCAAAGAAGAATGTCACATGATATTGATCAACCAATCAGAAACCCTATTTATAAGGTGTAATAATATATATTGTAGGATCTGTTATGTAACAATATTTTTTTCAATTATTCATTATGATTTATCGTAAAAAAAACAACAAACTTATATTTAACAATATTTCCTTCATTTACTCGTAGAATAAAAACCTTAATGCAGAAAATCTTCCATAAAACTATTGTTATATTGTTTATATAGACGTTTAATATCGTAAACAAAACCCTTATATTACAAATCTAGCTATTTTTGTTGTTTTTATATACCTACATGAAATATTATAAATATTTTGTACGATTCATATTTAATATCATTTGTATGTGTTTTAGTTTATATTATTGACCATCATGAACGTAAAAACATCGTGAAAATAGCCCGGACTATATTTATGGTCAAATTACGTTGACCTTTATTAAGTTTTATTTTTGTTTATTTGTGCATGTAGTACTACTTCCTATATTTTTTTAACCATCTCAAGTTTAAATATTTTGTGTCTGTGCTTCCTGGCTTCAGCGATAGTGTTCTATTTGCCTTAATGGTGGTTAAAAAACTCCATCGTACTAGTTGTATTTTTGTTTTTTGTTTTTGGTATGGTTTTGTTGACCTTAAAGGCTATAATTGTTCTAAATATAAATTTGCTACAAAAAAAGGGATGCAAATTTAAGTGGCCTTAGATTTATAGATTTTAATACTGACAAAATAAAACAGTTTGTCGTGTCAATCCACCTTTAAGCAAGATTGAATTGTCGGCAGATGAAAATGACTGATTTCTTTTCTACATGAACAATTATAATTGTTTAAAATTTTATTCTAAATTTTCATTTGAAACAATAAAGGAATAGTTCCTATCCATGATATTACTAAACTGCTAATCAGTGCCTTATAGGCTCCTTATAGGCTCGATAGGATGAAGCCTAGGGCCTCAACATTTAGGGGGACTCCGGCCAAGGTGTATAATATTTTTGACACTGTTATTGGACTTTCACACTTATGATTTCATAGCGTACTGTACTTTCTAAACAACCCTTCAGTAATTTTCTCTATACAGTTTCAGAATATTGCAGAATTTTAAACACCCCTCATCATCGAAATTGATTAAACACACTGCAATCTTCCTCCAGTCTTGAAGGTGGGGAATTAGGAGGGGCCTCACAAGTGGAATAGCCTAGGGCCTCTCTTTATCTAAATCCGGCACTGCTGCTAATACATTTTGTTTTTCTCACATGGGAGTATTATGGTGAAGATTTTGATTGGGTGTTCTTATAGGAGGGATACGTCACACAAAACCTTATAAAATATTATTATTGTACCAGTGTGTATGGAGATCGTAGAAATATATCCAGTGCTTTGAAATTATCACAAAAAATACTAGTCCAATATTGTTTAGAGTATTGTAAATATTAGCTTTGTTGCTTAGCAACGTAATATATTGACAAGATATATATACATATTTTTTGGCGTATTTGTTTATGATGTATTACGTATATATGGCAGTAGATATCATTAGAATAATTTGATGGAGAAATTCTATTTTTATCATTTTTTCATTTTCATTTCGTTTTTATCTTTGAGTTAATACATCAAGACATTTATACATATCTGAAATAATACTAATTTGAGTTTGGGTTTATTTGAAATTTCTGTTGAAAAACTTAACAAAAAGTTTCTAAAGTATTTTTAATTTGATTGGCAAAAACGTGTTCGTTTGAAGTGCATTTCTAAATTTTATCTTTTTCTTTGTTTATTGATTTTCTAGTTATTGGTTGTTTTGACAATTTGTATACATGTATATAAATGATGTTCTGTGTAACCTTATTTTTTGAGCTTGTGATGTTTTCTCTGTGTTTTGATCTGATACCCACATGGTCATAACCCAATAGAGGGTTAAAACTTAACAGGGAACCAGTAACAAAAGATGAAAACAAGGAACCAGTAGTCAAAGATGACTAAATTTGTCCTTGTCTCTTGAAAATTTTCAGACAGCCCAGCTGGCTACTGACATTTTGAATATTTCATGTGCAGTCATTTAGCTTAAATAATTTTTGCTGGGCTGCTAATATTGTTATTTGCTACTGCAGTAATAAATGCTAAGTTTGTCCCCTGTGAGACAAATCTATTTATAGACAAGTTAATTAAGACATGTGTAGTTCTCTGTGTTTTCTGATTTCACTAATATATTTTTCACCAGTGTAAATATACTATAAGAATCCTGAAACGAGTGAAATATTTTTTTTTATTAAAATTTAATGAATTATGTTTTTTTCCATCTATTTTTAATGACATCTCTGCCAGACTAATTTGCATATCATTTGAATATAAGCTTGTTTGTATTATACATGTTGACAATAATAAATGAATTAATCTTTTCAATTTTATGCCGTTTTTTAAGTGCATTTTTAAAGATTTATTCACAAATCTCAATGTGCGATTTTGGTTTTTTTTCCAAACGTGACAGCTGAAAACCACCCACCTACCAAACGAAACTAACTTCGTTTGAAAAAAAACTGTCACATTTTGATACAATCCCTAAGCACGTAGCATTGAGGAAAAGGAGCCAAGACTGGTTGGCTCGAAATCAAGATAATGTGTCCTGAGTGGACTGCAGCACTACAAAAATCTAACTACTGGTAAGTGTGTTGGTCTTATAAAAAGTGAACCTCATCATCATTTCATTGAAAATTAACTTGTTCTCACCATGATATATAGATGAAGAATTGCAGATTTGGCGTTTAACAACAATCAATCACTCACTATTGATTTTTTTGTACAACAACAGATAAACAAAATACCAGAATATATACATGTACATGTAGCACAATCAGATTTTATTAAAAACACCCATTGTAAAAACTGTACAAGTATGCAATTGCAAGACATAATATTAAATAGCATTAGACAAATCAGTGTATGCTGCCCACTACTGATGTGTTATGATTGTAAGATAAGTTTGAAGATTCAGAAGTCATTATTGAAGGACAGACAATACAGTGGGCAAAAGGACAAACAATGATCTACAAAACATTACACAGTAAACTAAGATCGAGCAACACAAACCCCACTAAGAACTTGTGCTACCGAAGGATAAATTTAACTTAATGTTGAAATTTCCTGTTTGCAGTATCTTTTACAAGACAAATATAATCATACATACACAAGATAAAAATTCAAGTTAATATAAATTACAATTTGATTGGATATATACTCACTTGACGATAGACCATTCCTAAATAAGTTAACAATCGCTGTAAAATGTAAACACCTCAAAAAATCATGTCAAGAGGTTGCGAAAATTTGAACTGGATAATTCAATTTTATTCAAGTCACACTATTTATAAAATTAACAAAGAACATT
Organism: Gigantidas platifrons; assembly: GCA_002080005.1. Taxonomy (NCBI): domain Eukaryota; kingdom Metazoa; phylum Mollusca; class Bivalvia; order Mytilida; family Modiolidae; genus Gigantidas; species Gigantidas platifrons. The sequence goes on along the minus strand of MJUT01004115.1, from coordinate 25,703 downwards.
TGGAGGTCACTGTTTGGCCAATCTGATTGAAATCACAGTTACTCCCCTTTACTGATATGTTAACGTTGACGTCTATGTGAACCTTTGCCATCACTTGGTGTCCGTTGTCTGTTAACTTTTCACATTTGAGTATTCTCCTCTAAAACCGCAAAATGAACCGTATCTTGGTAGGAAGAACTTCTATAAAATTGCTCATTTCGTGCCGATTCGTTAACAAACATGGTTGCCACAGGCAATTGTTGTTTCTGATTGGTCGATTTCTACAAATCTGAAAATTAACTACTGGCAAAATTATACAGGAAGCATCTATGGAAGGTCCTCTATAGGATTTCATCCCAATGGACAAAAACATGGTCGTCATTGGCTTAATTCAAAAAAATCTCCTCTGAAACTAGAAGGCACATTGAATTGTTACTTTGTAGGAATGATGTATGGAAGATCCAGTACAAAAATTCCATATTTCGTGCCGATCATACAACTAATATGATTGCCATAAACAGTTCTTGTTTGTGATTGGCCAATTAAAGAAAATTCTTCTCTAAGACCATTTGACTAAATTAATTAAATTTGGTAGGAAGCATCTATGGAAGGTTCTGTATAAAGTTTCCTCAAAACAAAATGACAGGTGAGCGAAATTTTAAAGTCGCCACCACAACTTGGTCAACCGTTGCAGAGTATCTGTGTCATAAATGACCACATGATATGTTCTGTTTGTCGTAATCACAAACCGGTCCTTTCCTCATTTATGACTTATCACAGGGTTTGTAACAAGAGTTTCACGACGGGTGTCACTAGTGCAGCAGGAACTTCTTACCCTTCTGGAGCACCTGAGTTGATTCCCTGGCTTTTAGTGGGGGTTTGTAACAAGAGTTTCACGACGGGTGTCACTAGTGCAGCAGGAACTTCTTACCCTTCTGGAGCACCCGAGTTGATTCCCTGGCTTTTAGTGGGGGTTTGTAATAAGAGTAACATGACGGGTGTCACTAGTGGAGCAGGAACTACTTACCCTTCTGGAGCACCTGAGTTGATTCCCTGGCTTTTAGTGGGGGTTTGTAATAAGAGTAACATGACAGGTGTCACTAGTGGAGCAGGTACTGCTTACCCTTCTGGAGCAGCTGAGTTGATTCCCTGGCTTTTTAGCTACATCGGGTTTGTAACTAGAGTAACATGACAGGTGTAACTAGTGGAGCAGGAACTTCTTATCCTTCTGGAGCACCTGAGTTGATTCCCTGGCTTTTAGTGGAGGTTTGTAATAAGAGTAACATGACGGGTGTCACTAGTGGAGCAGGAACTTCTTATCCTTCTGGAGCACCTGCGTTGATTCCCTGGCTTTTAGTGGGGGCTTGTAACAAGATTAACATGACGCGTGTCACTAGTGGAGCAGGAACTACTTACCCTTCTGGAGCACCTGAGTTGATTCCCTGGCTTTTAGTGGGGGCTTGTAACAAGATTAACATGACGGGTGTCACCAGTGGAGCAGGAACTTCTTATCCTTCTGGAGCAGCTGAGTTGATTCCCTGGCTTTTAGTGGGGCTTGTAACAAGATTAACATGACGGGTGTCACTAGTGGAGCAGGAACTTCTTATCCTTCTGGAGCACCTGAGTTGATTCCCTGGCTTTTAGTGGAGGTTTGTAACAAGATTAACATGACGGGTGTCACTAGTGGAGCAGGAACTTCTTACCCTTCTGGAGCACCTGAGTTGATTCCCTGGCTTTTAGTGGAGGTTTGTAATAAGAGTAACATGACGGGTGTCACTAGTGGAGCAGGAACTTCTTACCCTTCTGGAGCACCTGAGTTGATTCCCTGGCTTTTAGTGGAGGTTTGTAACAAGATTAACATGACGGGTGTCACTAGTGGAGCAGGAACTTCTTATCCTTCTGGAGCACCTGAGTTGATTCCCTGGCTTTTAGTGGAGGTTTGTAACAAGAGTAACATGACGGGTGTCACTAGTGGAGCAGGAACTTCTTACCCTTCTGCAGCACCTGAGTTGATTCCCTGGCTTTTAGTGGGGGTTTGTAACAAGAGTAACATGACGGGTGTCACTAGTGGAGCAGGAACTTCTTATCCTGGAGCAACTGAGATGATTCCCTGGCTTTTAGTGGGGGTTTGTAACAAGAGTAACATGACGGGTGTCACTAGTGGAGCAGGAACTTCTTATCCTGCTGGAGCACCTGAGTTGATTCCCTGGCTTTTAGTGGGGGTTTGTAACAAGAGTAACATGACGGGTGTCACTAGTGGAGCAGCAACTTCTTATCCTTCTGGAGCACCCGAGTTGATTCCCTGGCTTTTAGGGGGCATTAAACACAATAAATCAAATCATAAAATATTTAAAGTCGGAAGCATATATATACAGATACAACATAGAATATGAGCTCTTTAGAGCTGTTTAACCGCGACTTGATATTAAAAAAAAATACAATTGACAAACATAACATATCAGCACCTTGTTAAACATGCATAAAATCATAGTTATAGAGAGACACATAGCATAAATAAAATCAATCAATCAATCAATCAATCAATCAATCAATCAAGGGAAATACAAAAAATGTTTATTATATATGGTATGTTTCTATGGTGAAAATTAGTATAATTTCAAAATTAAAGTATGGAAATAAAGTAAAATTCAAATAATTTTCAGCTGGGAGTACATTGCTGTTATAAATAAGTTTTATTTAAAGTCGAAACATGTATAACAAGCATAACACAAGCTCTAATGAGCTTTTAAATTCGACTATACATTGAACAACACATACATGACATAACATGCATACAACATACAGCACATATAAAAAAGCACATAATAATTTAAAAGCATAAAAGCCATATACTTATCCACATAAATACTTGATACTTGATACACAAACATGCATACAACACACAGCACATATAAATAAATAAATAAAACATACTATTTTAAAAAGCAATACATATACACATATTGGTTTTAACTGCTCTATACATTCATAAAAGAAATAAATTTCGAATGGGTTTTAAGAATCCTATTTTCCTAGAACCATCAGAGACTGGAATGCACTACCGGACAACTGTGTCACCGTCGGGATCCTTGAAACCTTCCAGGCCCACCTTCAGGATATATTCTAAACCACTCCAGGGTGTTTCTATCTTCACTGTATATATGTAAAGCACTTCAAAAAATTCAAACTCAAAATGTATATATTTGCATGCGCATCCAAAAAATGGCAGAATAATCAACGAATTGATGGTGGCCGCATTCTGGTAGAAGTAGAAGAAGGGTGTAGAAATTAGAATAGTTAACATCTTGTCTATCAGGTAAAAAAAATCTGAAGAATAGGGTGAATTAACCATTAACCAAACGCAAATCGCTAACCAAAATTGCTTTCTGCTGATTTTTGAGGCAATAAACGTAGCGACAACTGTGAATAGCTGAAGCAACGTTACTTTCGATGTCTCTTATTCCTTTTCTCTGTGGTATAGTGTAAAATAAGGCCTTGATGATTGTTTGAACACAACATCTACATTTCACCATTTACCGAACGGATTTTTTTCTCGTTAACCATTAACCGAACGCTGACTTTTCTGTTCAACCAATTGTCGAACTCTTCCATCTACTTTAATATTTAATGATAGTATATTTATTGTATCATTACAAATATCCCTTTTAGCAGGGATCAAAAAAGGGGATGGAGTTAAAGGACCCTTTTCAGGACTCTGGGATAGGACCTCAAGCTTGTGAATTTGAAATTTACCACTTTCTAGAAATTCCTAGGCCTATTTCAAAATTTTGGTGACCACGATTTCTAAGATACTTTTCGTTATAAATTTAATTTATAAATTTCGTAAATTTATTGCAAATAAGATTCCAAATCCCTCAAGGAAAGTTGACCCAAGCTGGATTTTGGCTGTTCTATATGGGCCCTTTTCGATTTTGAAGTTCACCTTGTAACGGAACACTGTTAAATCAGCGTTCATGTCAGTGGTGTTTGAATCCTTGGCGGGGATGAACTTGAGAGAGATGTGAGCATGTGATTTTATCAACCAATGGTATCTTTATTTAAAAAACACTCGGAATAACCGAAATATTACGCGAGTTTCTCTACAATCTACTTGTGAAGAACGGACAAAAGTGTTCGGCTCTTAAGTTAGTGTTCGGCGGAAGGTTAATTCACCCTATGGCAATGATTTCCAAAATTAATGGCCAAAGTGACCAACCTCATGGGCGAACACGATGTAGGCTAATTAGACACACCCTTATAAACCAACCATGATCTGAATTCCGTAGAAGAATCAAATTTGGTACAAATGTTGATATCAATTATAGGCGCGGATCCAGCCATTTTGAAAAGGGGGGGTTCCAATTTTCCTGGCGCTACAGACTGACATTTTCAGTCCAAATTTTGCATAGTAGGTACCGCAGAGTAACATTTTCAGAGTTGGAAACGGGATTACACACCATCATCGTGTCTCAAATGGTTTAAGAAACACAAGAAACGAGCACCTTTGTTAATACTTGGTTTACCAATTAGACTTGGAAATATAAAACAGAATCAACAAATTACCAGAAACGCAAGTTCCTGTATGACAGCAGCTTTGATATTACTTCTTGCTTCATGGGTCTTAAACAAATAAATGCAAAAATAACATTCATAATTTTGACCTGCATACTGCAGTTTCTGTTAACCTCATCAGAAAACAAAATTGCACCAACAAGTCCAAATCCAATTAGAACAAATGATTGTCCATCATATTTGTGATGTCATACTATTTACGTAACTTTTTAGTAGAATTTGTTGATCAGAACTATTAACCATATTACTCAATGATGAAATGCTTACCCTTCTGGAGCACCTGATTTCACTTCCACATCCGGATATTTGTGTTGTTCTGACATTTGGATTGCCAGACTGAAACTTTGTCCTCGATATCTGATTTCGATATACGATCCAGTAACCTTCTATACTATTAATTGAGCTAGGAACTCAATCTCTTGGTTGAGACCAACAGGCTACATGTTCCTACAATCGATGAAACATGACTGTTTGCCGCCATACTCAGCAAAGTTATACAACAGCATCTAAAGCCTTGCTCCTTGTCTGGACTTTTTTCAAGTGCTAATAAAGAGCGCTTTTAGTCATTTTGAGGAAATTTCTACTTTAGTAAAGGTGGGCATCTTGAAAGTGGACCACATAGAGGAACATTCTAGACAAAGTTTGGTTCACATTGGCCCTGTGGCTTCTGATGAGAAAATTTATAAAAGTTTTGACAATTTATGTCTAATTTAATCCGACTAAATCAACAAAAGTCCAAGTTGACACAATTACCGTAATATATATTTAAACAGCTCATGATTTTATTAACATGCATCTAAAGTTCTTATCTGAGCCACATCTTGCTAAAATAAAGCAGCCATTTGACGAAATTTCTATTTTTAATAACAGCTGGTGTCTTTGACTGAGGGCGGGACTGCCGTACATACATGTACTATTGACAGTAGATCTGTCAAGGACTTTCCCTACGAAGTTTGGTTCACTTTGGTGTTGTAGTTTCAGCGTAGATTATGAAAATGAAAAAAGCTTTCCAACTACCCAAAGACCATGGGGTGGATCCAGGATGTCAACTTATGGGGGGCGCACTTAAAATAATGTACATTTTTAAACAATAAGTTAAAAATCAAATATTTTTACAATATTATAACGGTGATAACCTTGGTAAGAATCACTGAAAAGTCAACAAAGTTATCAAACTGTAAGATACCACACCGACTTTTCGTTCACAAGTTATCATCTCAAAACAAATTCTGGACACACGGACAGACGGACGACACCCATTTCTAGAGTTCCCTTCGACGAAGTGTCAACGGTCGGGGTACGACAAATTTCATTACAATCAATAGTAAAGGAGAATTCGAGCTAACAAAAAATAGTAGAAAACGGACGGACGGACAAAGTGAACTATAGTGCAACCTTGATACAGGGCTCTTGTATTTATAAACTATTGCCAATGACTTTTAGATATTTGGACTCGTCAGGCTCAGGTATGTTTGTACTCAGTGTCATACAAGAAACAAACAAGAACAAACGAATTTATTCCAACTAAAATAAAACAGAGTTACCTGATAAAAGAAATAAGGG
>MJUT01004109.1:211602-221882 GCA_002080005.1 Gigantidas platifrons | reverse complement strand
ATTTTACATTAATTGTTATAAACATTATGTTATTATCTTGTTAAATTTGTTGTTATTTGATGTTTTGTTGTTGTTAATGTAAGTAAACCTATCTTAATTTATGACTATTAATTTTTTTAACAATTGTCTTTCTAATAACATAATGCTCACTTGAATCATTAGGCATTCAGTATAATAAAAAACATACTGCCCTTGGATGAAGGTATGAGGGTGATTAACACACTTTATAATTTTTTCCCTCGTTTGTTAATCTACCCTAACACCTGGCAATCAATATCATAATGCCACTTTTATGGCATGATAGCATCGATTGACCTCATTAAACTGTTTTGTTTAACAGTAAATTTTATTTTTTATTTGTGGTTTAATAGGAAGTACAGAATTTTTTTTATCATTTTTTCATCGAACTCTTAAAAATACATTTTCTATTTTTTTAAATTGGGATGTAGATAAGATCATATTATTTTCGTTGAAACTAGGAACAAAATGTGCTTTTGTACAATGTAGGTAGGTATTAAACGGCAAATACACAATCTTTAAATTTAGACCTTATTCTGATCTGAAGACATATTTGACAAGAAAACACTGGAAAACAGAATTTATGCTCATTTATTATCAATCAATTTTAAAATAAAATGGCTAACTTTAAAATAGCATATCAGAAATTTGGATAGTTCTGTAATTTTTTTTTAAAAATACGAATGAAATTAGCATCCTTTGAGAGGATTATGTTGATTGCGAAATTATTGATTTGTACTGGTGTATGTCATGAATGCACTTGTTTATTCAGTCCTGACAATGAGCACCACTAGAACTTAGTTCGAACCAATAAATTTTTCGGCTTTTATTTGGAACTATTTAAAAATATATTCAAGAATTTGATTCGGAACAGTAAATTGAAATTTTCATTTCAAGCATTGCTTTTTACCGGTATTTCATATACCGGTAATTAAGAAGTAAGTACATGGCCGGGGTACATGGATGAGATCTCATTGTTGTGAGAGACCTTATCTCACCACTACCCAATTCCCGCCATTTCCATTTTCGTATTGTACTGAAGAATTTATCATGAATTTTAATGCAGTGCACATTGTTATTCTACGAGGTAATGTCTTGAAAAATGTGTTGAAGCTACCTGTGCAATCAGTGCTTATCACCACTAACGTTGTGAGTTTGAACTCTCCTCATGGCGATCGTGTACTCGGTACAACATTATGTGATAAAGTTTGTCAGTGACTTACGACAGGTCATTGGGTTTTTTTACGGGTACTGCGGTAAACACCATAAACCTAAGCCTAATTTACATTTTTGGTCCCAAAAGAGCACAAATAACATATCAGTGTTTATTTTCAACAATTTTATTTGGCAGAAATATTGTTATTTCTAAAAAAAAAAACGTTTGAAATTTACTTTTTTTGGTTCAATAAATTTGTATCATTATTATTTTATGAAGTTCAGGATTCACTATCTGTTTTTCTATAAAGTTAAGAATTGTTTTCATTATAAATCATCATTTAAGTTAGAGATTTACTTGTGTATTCATGTAATGTTAAACATGAGCTCGTTTTCTCATTAATTTACTTTAAAAAAAATAAAGGATTTCAATCATTATTATTGATATCATGTATATTTTACTGTTTGCTAAAAAAATTTAAAAACTTAGTATTAAAATGTTCAACTGAGAATTTAAAACAGTTTATGATGAGCATTTGTGATAAAGATGTTTTATGTTGAAATCCTTTTTATTGTCTTTCTCTTGTATTTTAATGATAATATTAATCCTGTGTTTTATATATTGTTTCAAATTGTTTTACATTTTGTTCTTTTTGTTTCATTTTTATTTACCTTATCATGTATTGTTATGATTGTGTATCAAGTCATATGAGGTGTATTTACCTTTAATATAACTTTTCATATACACTAGAACGGACCTCTATGATTGTGATTTGTAGAATTATATTGAAATATAGTAGTCAAATTTTATCAAGAAATTTAAAAGAAGAAAAATAAATATACAGTCAAACCTGTATTAAGAGGTCACCCTTTGGACAAAGAAAAGTTGGCCTTATAAGACAGGTGACCTCTTAAAAGATGATCAATTCAAATGCAATTTTCTGTGACAGGACAAGAAAAATTGTTAATAGAGGTGACTGCATGGGCAGGTTTGACTGTATATCGTTTTCTTGACTTTTGCTTTATATATTTTTCGATAGATTTGTAAAATAAAATGTGTGATATGATGTGCCAAGTTTTGTATACTATTTCTCATTAAGAAACTAATTTTACCATGAAATTTATTGAGACATTAATGGGGATTCAATATTTGAAAGTGGCATCAGTGGTTAAAGTTGTTGAATTCTGACTACAAGTCTAAAACACCACTGACCTGAGTTATCACCCCAACATCCAATGTTTAGACTTCCTACTTAATACCAGGAGTCTCACATATCTATTATATCTGCCTGGGCTTTGGGGATTGGAGGCCTACCCATTTCCAAACAAGATGCCACAAGGTGCAAAACGTGTGCTCTCTTTTTTTTGTACATTAAGCATTTATTTTTCATCTGTTTTTGATGATTTAGAAAAATGAATTGCATAGATAAAGTCTTTTCAAAAGAATGCATAGAATTAGTGTGTGACCAATACCTTTTCTAGCACAAAGAGGAGGGGGGGGGGGAGGACCAAAATTTAAACTTTAGCTCACCTAATACGAAGCTACATGTGATAAACAGTCATCACTTTGCATCCGTCGATGTCTGTAAACTGTTAACATTTTACAGTCTTCGTCTTATTTTTTTCACCTACTTTCCCGAAAGCCAAATTTAGAAAAAAACTGTATTCAAACAAATTCTTTCATAATTTTCACTTGTCCGAATCCAGTTTCACTTGTCCCCGTCTTCGGGCAAGTGTGTTAGCACGAAGACTGATTTTAATATATTTCTCACAAACCATTGATAGAGATGTGAATACAGTAGTCGTCAACAAATTACATCATTTTTGTTTCATTTTGGTTTATTATGTCATGAAATGTTTATGATGTTTTCTTATTCTTCTTTGAAATCCATAACACAAATAAATTTCATATTTTTGATATTGGGTGTACATGTACTAATTAAAGCAAAACTTGTTTTTATTAATAAGTTGATTTGTTGTGCTGAATGTAATCTTTTTCCTTTTTTGATTGTTCATGGCTGGTCTTTTGCTTTCAATAAAATCTTCAAACTGTATGACTTTTATTTCCTGCACAATTTATTTATTTTCCAACCTTGTTACTTACCGTCTCGTAAGTTTGTATTTCCCTGTTGTAAGTTTGTGTTTTCCTATCGTAAGTTTGTTTTATTTCTATCGTAAGTTTATATTTTCCTTTCATATGTAGGGGGCAGTTGTGGTTGTGATCGTATGGTAGTAGATATATAACTACCTGTACAATCAGTGCCTATCACCACTAAAACTGTGAGTACGAACCCCTCTCAGGCAAAGTGTACTCGATACAACATTATGTGATAAAGTTTGGCAGTGACTTGGAACAGGTCATTGGTTTTCTCCATGTACTCCGGTTTCATTCAGCAATAGAACTGACAGCCACGATATAACTGAAATATTGTTGAAAGTGGCGTTAAACACATAAACCAAACCAAACCAATCCTTTTGTCGGTTTGTGTTTACAAAGCTATCAGAAATTCAAGAGGATTTCAACTATCAGTTATTGTTTCAATCTGACTGTTTTTAGCGCTCCTGGCCAATGACCATATGAGCTTATGACATCACCTTGCATCTGACCATCCATATCTTTTCACATTCTACCTATCCGGATATTGGACCCCATATATCTTTATTTCGGGATCATAAACAATAAAACCACATCGGTGGTGTAATTGTTAGCGTGCTCGTCTTGAGTGCGATAGAACGTGGGTTCGAGACCCGATTGGGTCAAAGAAAACCGCACTTTCATAAATCCTTCATTTGTATCGATACAGTCTGTTGGTGTCAGAACATGAATATCTGTGTCACAAATAACAACGGATATGTTCCGTTTGTCGTAATCACAATCCGGTCCTTTCCTCATCCATGTCTTATCATGTTATAATGAGAGTAACACTACGGATGGCTCAATGAGTTAGACAGTTGGATTACCTAACAAGTCGTACAAGCCTATCACCAATACGGCGTGGGTTCACACCCGGCTTTGTAAATAACAAAAAGGGTGCACTGGTCGTCATGATATAGCTGAAATATTGCTGAAAGTGGCGTTAAGCACAATAAACCAGTCAATCAATTATGAGTATGCATGTCTGGTTATTCAAAACAATGATTGTGCACTAAAACAGTGACAAGATTTTATAATATTGTATTTTGTATTCTTCCCGATTCTACTATTGCTGACGTATGTAATATTGTTATTATTTATCATCTGTATAGGACCCTTGTAAGTTGATTTTTACAATAATACCCCCGGCAAAGCTATTGTAAATGCGGCCTCTAATATCACATACAGGCCGCTAATGGGGGTCGATAAAACAGGCCGCTGTACTTTAATAATTTGACCCATTTTTGAGACAAGATAAATATGAGACGTCACACTAGTGTTCGAACAGTGGATTATTTTTAAGAATCTACAGTTTATTCTTTTGAACTTTAATCTTTTACTGTTTTAGGCTAAAACACGTGTTAAGCATATTTTGAGACTTTCTGGTATCGATCCACTGTTGGGCTTTTTCAAGTCTACTTTGACTTTCAAAACTTCCATCTAAGCACTCATCTACGGTGACCATATTGCTATTCTCTATAATTAGTATATATGACTCTTGATAGTAAGCTTTGTTAAAAAAAATTCAACAATTTGTTTAAAAAAGCAATATACAAGACACGATACAAGTATTTCAGTTCTTTCATAATTTATGTTCAGAACTGACGAGTACATACATGTTAACGTATACAATTTATTCTCACAATGCAAAAACAACTAAGGAACCGACCGCAAGTAATAACAAATCAGACAGACCACATGTGAACATTTGGGACACTTGAAAGACCTTGAAATATAAACGATTCTTTTCACTTGAAAGACCTGGAAATATCTCAATATAAACGAGAATCGAAAGCACCGATAAAAATGTGTTAATTGTTGTCTTATTTGGCTTTCTAAACATTAAAAGTGTAAAATATATGCCATACCATTCATTTTTTCAACACTAGTATTGTACAAGTTAGATACATTATTATTGAAACAAAATAATTTGCCCGTATTGGATATAGCGGGTTTCTTTTTTCCGCTTTCGTATTCAGGTGACGGCCGTGGTGCTACGAACCTCGGCCTTCACCTGAGTACTCATGCGGAAAAAGAAACCCGTTATATCCAATACGGGCCGCTTCTTTTGTTTCAGTAGTACTGTATTTTATACATAACTTGTGTCCGATCCAGTTGATAAAAATGCTTAGCAATAATATATGTTTAATCTAATCACTAAAACTGTCATATGATTTTATGGGAATGTTTGTTTCATTTCTACATTCGTTTCTGAAAAGTAAGTATATATAATGAACGTAGTTAAAGTATAACAATTAATTATATAAAAATTGCAGCGGTTTCTGATCATTTCTGACGATTTTATATTTCTTCAACTATATAAGGGAGACGAAAAAAGTATATATTTGACCGCATTATTCTTGAATATGGCGTACAGTGTCAACCCTTCATACTCGGGCAGATCAGTAGAGTCCAAATTTATATTCGACCCCGTCATTGCCGTAATTCTCGATTCGATAATGTTCAAAGGTATAGTTGACACCGTCATTGACGTAATTCTCGTTCCGATGATATTAAAAGGCATATTTGACACTAGATGTTTTTTTTTGTAAATGTTATTGGTACCAAGACATAGACAGAAAACCGGAAAACCCCTACTTTTAATTTTAGAGCACGTGAGGTTAATATAACGTTCCAAAGGCCCCTCTAGAACGATCTAAATTAATCTTTGCGTATATTGAAGGCTTAGACAGTATTCATAAAGTTCTATCAAGAAAAACTATCATGCCTTTTTAGTGGGTGAATGTAGGTCATAATTGGAAGGCATTTTGTGCCGTCTGAAGGTAAGTTTTTAGTCATGGCATTAGCTATTGTAAGGATAACAATAAGTGTGATAGTGCGTCAAATTCCCCTAAATGTCCCCTAAACAACGGTGTGTCCATCCTTCAAAAACTAGGTGTAAAACTCTCAAACACTTCGACAATGTTATTTCCACCAGTTGCGAAAACGTTTTCGAAGTGTTACCTTCAAACGGCACAAAATGGCTTCCAATTGTGACGTACATACATCCCTTCCTTTAGCCAATCAGATAAAAGATATATTCATAGTCATACAATAAAGGTTAATAGAGAGAATATGAATATTCATGGTGCCCGGGTTACTCAATGAGTTAGGTAGCTGGATTACCTAACAACCCATACACGCCTATCACCAATACGGTGTGGGTTCGACCCCCGGCTTTGTAAATTACAATAAAGGTTGCATTCGACTCGTAAGTGATACAGTTTGCCAGTGGCTTGCCCATGGTCCGTGGTTCTCTCCGGGCACACCGGCTTCCTCCACCACTAACACTGATCGTCATGATATTTTGATTACACCTTTGGTATCGTCTATATTTTGGTCATTGTATTTTCTGTCTTCTGATTACACCTTTGGTATCGTCTATATTTTAGTCATTATATTTTCTGTCTTCTGATTACACCATTGGTATCGTCTATATTTTAGTCATTATATTTTCTGTCTTCTGATTACACCTTTGGTACCGTCTATATTTTAGTCATTATATTTTCTGTCTTCTGATTACACCTTTGGTATCGTCTATATTTTGGTCATTGTATTTCTGTCTTCTGATTACACCTTTGGTATCGTATATATTTTGGTCATTGTATTTATGTCTTCTGATTACACCTTTGGTATCGTCTATATTTTGGTCATTATATTTTCTGTCTTCTGATTACACCTTTGGTATCGTCTATATTTTAGTCATTATATTTTCTGTCTTCTGATTACACCTTTGGTATCGTCTATATTTTGGTCATTGTATTTCTGTCTTCTGATTACACCTTTGGTATCGTCTATATTTTGGTCATTGTATTTCCTGTCTTTCTGCGATTAACAGCTTCTGAATACCCTTGAAGTATCTTCTATCTTTTGGCCATTGTGTTTTCTGTCCTATTGGTTGATAAAATCGGAGTACCAAGAGAAGACCACCTGTCACAAGTCACTGTAAGCTTTACTATGTGGATTAATTCATGTATGTATTAGAGAAGAAGTTTTGTCCTATCCAATTGTTTATTACTGAACAATACAATATGTCTTAAGTAACTTTATCACATAATGCTGTATCGAGTACATCTCGCCATGAGGGTCATACGAATTCACAATTTTAGTGGTGATAGGTGCGCATTGCACAGGTAGATAGTTGTATATCTAACTACCATACTATCAGTACCACGACGGTCCCTTGAGGTAATAGGCTATATGTTAAATAGTAAATATTGAAATTATACCTCTAATATATAATTCAAAAGATCAATAAATAAATCAGTCAATTTTATTTCATTTTTGAAAAGATCGACCAGATATTTATATTTACATTAGCTTGAAGCGTAATTAATACCGAAAAGTTTGGGACCGTCGTGGTCGTGGTATTATGGTAGCTGGATTTACACCTACATGTGCTTCCAGTGACTATCACAGTCCACTAAAGTTGTGAGTTCGAATCCCGTTCCTTTAGAGGTGTACTCGATACAACATTTAAGAAATACATTACATTTTTGAACAGGTATAAACTGGTTAGGGGCAGTTTACGCTTAATAAATCGCGAAGCGGCTTATGAAAAGCGTAAACAGTTCCAAAGCAGGTAATACAAGTATAACCTGTTCAAAAACTTTATATATTCCTTATAATTTAATTTTAACAACAAAATTTAATGATCCCTCGATTTTAATTACGATTATTTCATGTGACTATTTGAATTTGTCTCTGGCGAATGAATACGTTGGTGACGTCACAATGCCAACTCAGGTTATCAGGTATAACCAAACTTTTCTCCAGGCGGATCAGCCAATCAGATTGCAGTATTCAAATCAAGTTAAATTACTATGTGATAAAGTTGGTCGGTGACGGTGACAGGTCGATGATTTTCTACCGAATACTTCGTTCTGCTCCACTAATAAAACTGACCGCCACGATAAAACTTAGCTTTTGTTGAAAGTGGCGTTAAACACAAAAACTATATCCCTAACTCCGAACAGTTTGCCACTTTGTGGTGAAAATAAGAAAATAGGTATATAATTTAGTGCGCAGAACACGTTTCTTGATTAATCTTCATCAAGTACGTTCATAGTGAAGATTGGAAAAATAATGTAAAAGTCGTTGGGAGCAAGAAAAACAAAGAACTAGATTAACACGACGGGTGCCACTAGTGGTGCAGGAACTGCATACCCTTCAGGAGCAACTGAGTTCACCCCCGGTTTTTAGTGGGGTTTGTGTTACTCGATCTTTAGTTTTATATGTTTGTTTTGTAGATCGTGGTATGTACTCTTGTCCTTTTTTTCTTTTTGGCCATTGTGGTGTCTGTTCTTCTTCGATATACGGATTCTGATTGCCCCTCTGGTATCTTCAAACATGATAGCCAATATTGGTTAATGTCACTTATGCCTGAGGGAGGAGACATTTTGTTTTTATTAATAATTACATTATTTAGGAACTGCATATTTCGATAATAAATGTATCTAATGAAAACATATATTCGATCCATTTATCTATACATAGCACTATACATGAAGTGCAATATACGGAGGTGTTCGAATAGTGTGAAGCATGAGGACATTATTTATTCATTTGGAAGTTTGTTTTGAAAAGGAAATCTCTATGTTCCGAATGGAAGCTCGTGATGACGGAAGCAATTACAAAAATCAAATTTCGTGGTCTTCTGACACCCAACACCTCCAACATATGAGAAACGACATCATATTTCCATCTATAATTGAAGTCATGTCTTTTGTCGTAAAGTTTCATTCTTAATTTCGTCTTTTCATCAGATATTTCCCTTTTCTATCACCGACATGACCTTTATAGTAACTGTTTGACAGTCCAGAGCATCGGGGTTCAACCTCAATTTGTTAGATTCTTGCTCATTAATCCTTTCTTTTCATCAGATATTTTCTTTCTTCTATCACCGACATGACCTTTATAGTAACTGTTTACCAGTTCCAAGCACCGGGTTCACCCTCAGTTTGTTAGAGTCTTGCTCATTAATCCTTTCTTTTCATCAGATATTTCCTTTTTCTAATACCGACATGACCTTTATAGTAACTGTTTACCAGTTCCAAGCACCGGGGTTCAACCTCAGTTTGTTAGAATCTTGCTCATTAATCCTTTCTTTTCATCAGATATTTTCTTTCTTCTATCACCGACATGACCTTTATAGTAACTGTTTACCAGATCCAAGCACCGGGGTTCAACCTCAGTTTGTTAGAATCTTGCTCATTAATCCTTTCTTTTCATAAGATATTTCATTTTTCTATCACCAACATGACCTTTATAGTAACTGTTTTTCAGTCCCGAGCACCGGGTTCAGCCTCAGTTTGTTAGTGTCTTGCTCATTAATCCTTTCTTTTCATCAGATATTTTCTTTCTTCTATCACCGACATGACCTTTATAGTAACTGCTTTTCAGTCCCGAGCACCGGGTTCACCCTCAGTTTATTAGAGTCTTGCTCATTAATCCTTTCTTTTCATCAGTTATTTCATTTTTCTATCATCGACATGACCTTTATAGTAACTGTTTACCAGTTCCGAGCACCGGGGTTCAACATCAGTTTGTTAGAGTCTTGCTCATTAAACCTTTCTTTTCATAAGATATTTCCTTTTTCTATCGCCGACATGACCTTTATAGTAACTGTTTACCAGTCCCGATCACCGGAGTTCACCCTCAGTTTGTTGCATCCTTGCACATTAATCCTTTCTTTTCATAAGATATTTCCCTTTTCTATCACCGACATGACCTTTATAGTAACTGTTTACCAGTCCCGATCACCGGAGTTCATCCTCAGTTTGTTAGTGTCTTGCTCATTAATCCCTTCTTTTCATCAGATATTTCCTTTTTCTATCACCAACATGACCTTTACAGGAACTGTTTACCAGTCCCGAGCATCGGGGTTCACCCTTAGTTTGTTAGAGTCTTGCTCATTAATCCTTTCTTTTCAGAAGATATTTCCCTTTTCTATCACCGACATGACCTTTATAGT
>MJUT01004109.1:181388-193241 GCA_002080005.1 Gigantidas platifrons | reverse complement strand
ATGTTTAGCTGGTATGTACTTATATTATGTCAGATGTTTAGCGGATAATTACTAACCTTATTATCAGATGTTTGGCTGTTATGTATTATCTTATTTTCAGATGTCTAACTGATAAGAACTTATCTTGTTTTAGCTGATATGAACTTACCTTATTTCAGATGTTTAGCTGAATGTTTTTTCCTTAATTTCAGATGCTCTATTTCAGATGTTTAGCTGATAATTACTAACCTTATCATCAGACGTTTAGCTGTTATTTATTTATCTTATTTTCAGATGTTTATCTGATATAAACTAAGCTTATGTTATGTACTTACCTTGTATCAGAGGTTTAGCTGGTACCTAGTTATATTAATTTCAGATGTTTAACTGATACATACTTATATTATTTTCAGACGTTTAGCTGGTACATATTTATATTAATTTCAGATGTTTAGCTGATACATACTTATATTATTTTCAGATGTTTAGCTGGTACATACTTATATTATTTTCAGATGTTTAGCTGGTACATACTTATATTGATTTTAAGATGTTTAGCTGGTACATACTTATATTATTTTCAGACGTTTAGCTGCTACGTACTTATATTAATTTCAGATGTTTAGCTGATACATACTTATATTATTTTCAGATGTTTAGCTGGTACATACTTATATTGATTTTTAGATGTTTAGCTGGTACATACTTATATTATTTTCAGATGTTTTGCTGGTACATACTTATATATTAATTTTCAGATGTTTAGCTGGTACGTAGTTATAGTATTGTCAGGTGTTTAGTTGTGTAAGCCATTTATTGAGTTAAGAAACTGGCACAGGAGAGTCCATTTGGGATAGATTAGACTTGGTATGAGGCTATAGCTATCGCTGCAGGGAAGACTTGGAATTTCACTGTATGGTTTGAGAGCGTATCTTAATTATTTTCATTCATACCAGTGTCAACATTTTTCAAACTTTAGAAATGGACCCATTATTACAAAATTAGCAGAAGATCAAATGTCCTTAAATTAAACAAATTATGAGAGCTGCTCAAAAACACTTAAAATTATGTAAAATTATACAAGCTATGAATACATTTTCTGTTCCCTACGATGTCTCATACCCTTTTCTCTGTTGTATATACATTGTATATTGTAAATATAGTTATATCCCCATTTACATTAGTATTTGTTATTGTACATGTATGTTTTCTCTGTACCCTTGAATTTATATGGTTTATGAGATTAAAGATGATTGATTGAATGGTAATACTATTGGAAAATTATCTCTGAAGGAACTGTGGAAGAAACTAAATTAATGATGAATTTAAATGCGCCCAGAGAAAGTCGCATGGGTCAGTTATACAATTCCCACCAATTATCCCATAGAATTAAGAGGAGTTTATAAAAATAATAGGGCGTATCTAAATTATTTAGGTGGTGATATATTTCTGAGCACAATTTACAGGGCCCATGAAAAAAATACAAAAGTATATAAATTGTCTGAGTGTGCAGAAACTTTTTCACTCAACTACTATGTACATATGTAAATAATTGGTTTATTGTGAGATTAATTTGCATTATCTTTACTTAATTGTATATTAATTGCAGTATTGGCACAGCATAACGCAGCTCCCCCTACATTGTGGCGGCCGTCTGGCAAGCTGAACAGTTTCAGTTGTTCAGCCAGTTTGGCATAATTCGCTGAGTTATATCGAAATTCAAGTCAATAACAAGCATCTCTGTTCCCATGGTACCTTGGTTTTCAAACGGATAACATTAGTTACCTCTGTTTCCCAGGGCAACTTGTGATTTTCCTACAATTTCCATATGGATATTATCTAGACTATTTATCTTTCTAGTTGTTGCCATTTACACAATTCGGCAACCGTTGAACATTTGAAAGTACGAAGCTAGTTGTCTTCATTTAATCTGACTAACTATATATATATATATACAAAATGTACTACTATCTATTTATTTATGTATTTATCTATCTATATATATGTAAAATTGAATTAAAGCTGTGGCCAATAACTGCCAATAATCTCATATCCTATTTGTTTTTATTCTAAGGTTTTCTCAGGATAAATATAAAACATCGATATATTGCACCATCTATCTAATTATGGACAAACCAATTGCCCTGTTCAAACAAACTACATATTGTAAACAAATAAAGTATTTATAATACGAATGAGATAAAATTCCTATCCGTTTAATCAAAGTAAATAAAAATCACCTGAGCTAACAATACAGTAGATTTGTTATCTATAAAGTTACCCCACAATTATAATATATACATATATAAAATGAGAGCCACAATTTTCTAGAATGGAGTATTTGTGGAATTTTAAGCTCGAAAAACCAACCACCTTTGCATTTTTGAGGTGATAAAACCTCTATGGAAATAATCTAGAAAGAGGTACGATTTTGTCCGTAGCATCATTTTTAAGCGACCATTTTTAAAACATGGTATGTTTAGGTACGTTAAAAATGTAGCGAGTGCAAAATGCGAGTCATGAAAAATGCTNAATTATCCCATAGAATTAAGAGGAGTTTATAAAAAATAATAGGGCGTATCTAAATTATTTAGGTGGTGATATATTTCTGAGCACAATTTACAGGTCCCATGAAAAAAATACAAAAGTATATAAATTGTCTGAGTGTGCAGACAATTTTTCACTCAACTACTATGTACTTTGTAAATAATTGGTTTATTGTGAGATTAATTTGCATTATCTTTACTTAATTGTATATTAATTGCAGTATTGGCACAGCATAACGCAGCTCCCCCTACATTGTGGCGGCTGTCTGGCAAGCTGAACAGTTTCAGTTGTTCAGCCAGTTTGGCATAATTCACTGAGTTATATCGAAATTCAAGTCAATAACAAGCATCTCTGTTCCCAGGGTACCTTGGTTTTCAAACGGATAACATTAGTTACCTCTGTTTCCCAGGGCAACTTGTGATTTTCCTACAATTTCCATATGGATATTATCTAGATTATTTATCTATCTAATTGTTGTCATTTACACAATTCGGCAACCGCTGAACATTTGAAAGTACGAAGCTAGTTGTCTTCATTTAATCTAACTAACTATAAATATATATATACAAAATGTACTACTATCTATTTATTTATTTATGTATTTATCTATCTATATATATGTAAAATTTAATTAAAGCTGTGTCCAATAACTGCCAATAATCTGATATCCTATTTGTTTTTATTCTAAGGTTTTCTCAGGATAAATATAAAACATCGATATATTGCACCATCTATCTAATTATGGACAAACCAATTGCCCTGTTCAAACAAAACTACATATTGTAAACAAATAAAGTATTTATAATACGAATGAGATAAAATTCCTATCCGTTTAATCAANNNGTAAATAAAAATCACCTGAGCTAACAATACAGTAGATTTGTTATCTATAAAGTTACCCGACAATTATAATATATACATATATAAAATGAGAGCCACAATTTTCTAGAATGGAGTATTTGTGGAATTTTAAGCTCGAAAAACCAACCACCTTTGTATTTTTGAGGTGATAAAACCTCTATGGAAATAATCCAGAAAGAGGTACGATTTTGTCCGTAGCATCATTTTTAAGCGACCATTTTTAAAACATGGTATGTTTAGGTACGTTAAAAACGTAGCGAGTGCAAAATGCGAGTAATGAAAAATGCTATGCGCGCGATTTTACTATCTTTTTCGTGTATTTTGTACGATAAAAATGATCGGTGCTTTTTTCTAGAATGACGAATTTTACGTTATAGAATTCCGATGTTTGTGGAATTTTAAGCTCGAAAAAACGTCCACCTTTGTATTTTTGAAGTGATAAAAACTCAAATGACAGAATTATAGGTTACGGTAAAATATTAAACTCCTATTGTTGACTCAATACATAAATGTGATTTATTATTCTGATTTATTTGTCACATTTAACAAGAAATGTTTAGGGACCTGACACAATAACACACTATGTCCGGGGGTTGTGTAGACCGCCAATACGGGTGTTCGGAGATAGAAAGACTTGTGTGAAGGAGCTAAAATAGTACTATTTATATTTTCCGCCGTTGGACGTTCATTCATAATGGCGGGTTTTACTCTGCAATATGTTTCTTTGAAATAAACATCGATGCAGTAAGATATACACTCCGACAAAAGTTAAGCACCACCCTATATTTTTATCGATATATTTTTTTACATCAATACTGTTAAAACAATAAAATAGATATCACCACTTTTCTTACACTTCTTAAAAGACTACACCAAGGGCTCTAAGATTACCAATCTACGAAGTATTTATCATCTTGAAAGACGTGACTATGACGTGGCAAAAATGAGGTTCAAAACAGGCGCTGGAAAAACGTAAAACCAGTTTGTCTTTGATGGAAGTTTTTAACATTGCATTAGAATGCAGAGTCTTCAGATTTTAAGTACTTTTAAATGCATCTATTGTGCGTATATGTAAGGCATACAAATCAATAACGAGTATATCCACCGCGTTTATTGTGAAGTCCTGTAACACGCCTCGTCATGCTTCGCACAAGACGCCTAAGCCGTTCTTGGGGGAACTGTTGCCACTCCTGTAAGATAGCAGTTCTTAATTCCTCAATATTTTGACATTTTGGATTGCGTTGGTTAATTTTTCGGCCAATAAAGTCCCATACATGCTCTACATGGTTCATGTCTGGCGACATCGCAGGCCACGGAATTGTCTGAACAGCCTCTTGCTGTAAAAATGTGGTACAATTCGGGCTCTATGGGGCCTAGCGTTGTCGTCCATGAACATTGGCCTGTCAGCCAACGCATGATTGTCGAAATGGGGACTTCGCGTGGAGCGAGCACATTGTCACGGTATTTTTGGCCTGTCAGATTACCATCAAGAACGTACAAGGCCAACTTACAGTCAAAGGAAAAACAACCCCAGACAGTTACACCCCACTCCCAAAAGCAGTTGTGCCCAAAATGTGGTTGTTCTGAAATGAAGTGTTTCGTTGGCGCCAAACCCTTGCACGACCGTCGGTAGGGCGTAACAAAAAACGACTTTCATCAGACCAGTGGACCAGTCTCCATGTGCGAATAGTCCACCCCAAATGATCATGTGACCAGTCAAATAGAGCATGGCGATGACGTAATGTCAACTGTGGACGTTTTATGGGTCGTCGCGCTCGCATTCCCTGATGGTGGAGGCGTCTGATTACAGTGCGTGTGCTAATGTGATCTCCAAACGCTAAATTACCACGAAGTGCACCAGCTGTACTGAACGGCCGTTGCGCGCCCGTCTGGATATGAGCCGGTCCTCTCTCGGCGTCGTTTTGCGGGGTCTACCTACACGTGGACGGTCAGTAACATTCCCAGTTTGACGAAAACGCTGCATCAGTCGTACAATGATGGAATTGTTAACCCTGAAGTGGTCTGCCACCCTTCTATGGCTAAAACCACCGTTATGCATGCCAACAGCTTGCCACCTTTCTGGTATGGTTAATTTTCGCCGCACCATACCAAACAAATAGAAAATGAAACTTAAATCTCTGCACAAAAAAAATCAGCTTTCGTTCTCAAACACAAATGTTGAAAAGTACACGTGGCACTTTACACACCCTGTCATATACACATAAATAGAAATCGATCAATAACCTGTTTCACAGGTAAGTAAGTATGTGTGT
The DNA here is from genome assembly GCA_002080005.1 of Gigantidas platifrons. Taxonomy (NCBI): domain Eukaryota; kingdom Metazoa; phylum Mollusca; class Bivalvia; order Mytilida; family Modiolidae; genus Gigantidas; species Gigantidas platifrons. Next base: position 187,581 of record MJUT01004109.1, on the reverse strand, counting down.
ACAGGTAACGAAAACAGGAAACCGATTTGAAATAAGTTCATTATTATAAAAGATATTATTGAAACAAATCAGGTGGTGCTTAACTTTTGTCGGACTGTATATTTAAAAAAAAATAATACCCACAGCTATTTATGTATTCTTTCTAATATGACAAATAATAATTGGTTTGTCTGTATATTATGTTACTGTAAATCAAACATTGGCACAGGGAAAATACCTTCGCAAAAAGAAAGAAGTGTACATGTTTCTTTTAATATGACGAAAAAAATCATAAAAGAATGTCAATTATTTTCATTAAATATAGTCTGCTAGTCTGCCCAATTTTTTTTTCATAAAGCATGTAATTCACGCCACCCCCCCCTCCAAATCGCTCTAAATCATATCCAAATGATATGAATAAAAATTGTTTAGAGGAACTTCCGAATATGACGAGGAGGACCTAAATCAGGATCATACAAAAAGGTAAGTCGAGTATATTCTGCAAAATAAACCTTTTTCTAAAAATCAAAGAATGTCATTCGACTCTTTTATAATTTGTGTTTATTTACTGAAAGTTTGCTGGTTGTCTTTTACGTTAATTCGTCAGTAGCACTTTACTCCCGTAAACATTTATTGGGTTCTGAGTTCCTTTATTCAATCAACGATAGATTTTTCATATAAAACAACTCTTTCCTGTTATTTCTTTAGCTGGATTGACTGAAAATCACCCCTAGTTTTTAACACGCCCCTCGACAGTTAACAGAATTGCTCCTTTCCTGAAAAAAGACCGGCACATTATTTGACATGATATGATTTTGATGTACTAACTGTGACTTGAAGGAACTTGTTGTGCCTTGGACGAACTCAAAATGTCTGTAATGATATCAATTTCTGCATATAATATAGAAAAAATAGTCTACCCTTCATCAAGAAAGCTTTTAAGATATAACTATAAAATATAAATATTTCTGTATTTTAAAAGGACTTCTTCTTCTTCTTTAGATATACAGTACTCTTCAAGACGTTGAAGGTTACGTACTGTTTCATGCGTGGGTATTTGCAAAAATATTTACATACATTTCATGAAAGTGAAATAAAGTGAAATCAAAAGTGTGAATAAAACAAAAAATTCAAAACAGTGTACACTTGTATTTGATAATTAAATGTTTAAGAGAATAGTGGGTGTTAGCTGATCTCTGAAAGAGTCTATTGATGGACTTGAGATAATTGTCTGTTGTGTGATGTTCCATTGTACTATAGTGTGTGGAAAAAAATGACCATTTGTATGTATCTTTTTGTGTTGTTATATGCCTAAATGTCTGAATGTGCGATTTTCTAGTTCTGCTGTCAGTTGGGATGAGTATGTTGTTTGGGATAGCAATTAGAGCGTGAGTTGTTTTATACATCATGATTAATCTGGTTTTAAGGCACTGCTCAGCTAAAGTTTGCCAACCTAGAGTGTCAATCACTGAAGTATGATGGAAATTATTTTGAACATAGCGAGCAGCTCGTCTTTGAACCATTTCCAGTTTGTTTATGTTGTCATGTGTATAAGAGTCCCATATACTACAGCTGTATTCAAGTTTTGGCCTCACTAGTGCTCGATATGCCAGAGATTTTACTTCAGGGTTTGATATTTGTAAATTTCTTTTTAAGTATCCGAGAGATTCATTTCCATTTGAAGTGATATTGTCGATGTGGGTGTTCCATTTAAGGTTCGATTGTAGTGTAACTCTAAGGTATTTTGCTGAAGTTACTGGTTCGAAAATCTGATTGTGAAGTATATAGTCATGTTTGAAGGGTGTTTTCTTTTGAGTGATGGTGAGCACTGTACATTTATCTGGGTGGAAAACCATAAGCCAATCAGGGGTGTTAGATTTCATGATTTTCCACTTCTACCCATATTATACTCTATATATCTTTATTTCGGGATCAGAAACAATAAAACCGCATAGTTGTTGAAATGGTAAGTGTGCTCTTCTCGAGTGCAGTAGAACGTGGTTTCAACAACCGATCGGGTGAAACCTAAGCACACACTACTAAGGAGAAAGAGCAGAGACGAGTTGGCTCGGAATTTGGTTAATGTTTCTGAGTGGGGCGACATGTGTATCCGTGGACTGTTGTTTCATTGAGCTAGCACTATAAAAATCCAACTAAGCGTGTTGGTCTAGTACAAAGCGGACCTCATCAATATCTCATTGAAAATTTACTTGTTTTTGCCATGATATAAAACAACAATCACTCACTAAATCATAAACATTATGCCTGAACACGTAGAATACAAAGAGAAACCACTATCATCGATTGGAAATAAACCGGGTATCATTGTTACAGGATACTAATTTATTTATAATATAAAAGAAACATAAACAGGGATAATAAATAGAATATATACTGAACAAAAAAAGAAACGCATAATTTATATATATAACTTTTTAAGATAAAATATAAACACACATGTATCTACATTCTAATACATTTACCTATAGTTAAAATCAGTAATTATTCAGTACATTTAAATAATATGGTGAGTGCGTTACGCGCCGTTGACTCTGTTTTTAAATTGCAGGTTTTTCATGCTACCGCAAAGACCGCGTATCTGAAATCAATAAAATTGAAAGTTACAGGTAGTCAAAGTACCCATTTAAAAAACCCAGTTGTCATTTAAGGAATTCACATTTAATACCCCCGTCACCTTACTATCATAGTAGCAAAAATAAATATTCCACTGCCAAACATGTTTTTATCTTTGCAAATGTTTCTATTTTTAAAAAAGTATGGACTCAACGAAAGATTGGCAGTTTGGAAAGACGTTACCTGACCATATCAACTACATGCTGCAAAATGAGCTGATGTGTGACGTCAAATTTCACGTTGGGACCAACCGAATGCCAATCAAGGCGCACAAATCTATGTTGGCAAGTGCCAGCCCGGTGTTTTATAGTATGTTTGATGGGCCAATAGCAGAGAAGGGTGACGTGAGCATACCTGATATTGCAGCCAATATTTTTAAAGACATTTTAAAGAAGTATTAATTTGTCTTTGTAAGAATTATAGTATCACATCACGTACAGTGGTGGGTCATTTAAGAATTGAATGCATAATTTGTAGTTTTGATGGCGTGACCGAAGTACTTTTTATGTGAAGGGCGGCATCTCGTCGTGGTCGAGGGGTTGTTGGATTTACCACTACCTGTGCAATCAGTGATTATCACCACTACACTATAAATCTACAAAAGATTGCATTCAATACTTATAATTACATTTTTGCATTTTTGCCATAAACTGTTCAAATTTGTAATATTGTAACAACTTCTGCAATAAAATTATACTCTGATTTTTTTACGAGGTTCAAATATCTAAAAATTATTAGAAAATTATGTGATTGTGTTGTTGATATTGGTGAAATTGTTGACCATCACTGCTTAGATGTAGTTGTTCGTTTTGTTGTCAGTGGTGGAATTGTTGACGATCACTGTTTAGAGGTGAATGTTTGTTTTGTTGATATTTGTGGAATTGTTGACCATCACTGTTGAGAGGTGATTGTTCGTTTTGTTGATATTGGTAGAATTGTTAACCATCACTGTTGAGAGGTGATTGTTTGTTTTGTTGATACTGGTAGAATTGTTTTGACCATCACTGTTTAGAGGTGATTGTTTGCTTTGTTGATATTGGAGGAATTGTTGACCATCACTGTTTAGAGGTGATTGTTCGTTTTGTTGATATTTGTAGAATTGTTGACCATCACTGTTTAGAGGTGATTGTTTGTTTTGTTGATATTGGCAGAATTGTTGAACATCACTGTTTAGAGGTGGTTGTTCGTTTTATTTTTAGTGCTGGAATTGTTGACCATCACTGTTTAAAGGTGATTGTTTGCTTTGTTCATATTGCCGGTAATCCAATCGTTCATCACACCTGAATAAATAAAAAGGGGGAGGGATGTAATTCCATACCACAAGTGCATGTAACCTAATGTAGATCATTTAAGTGCAATGTCAAATTAATGTACATTCTAAGGAAATTTAAGAAAAAGAGATAAAACTTTAAAGATCTGAATTTAAAATTCAAAAGGGGGAGGGTGTAATTTTTAAGTGAAAATTAAATTAATGTACATTCTAAGTGAATTGAAGGGTAAATTAAGTTTTAAATGAGATTCAAATTTAATCGAGGGTTGTGTTACCCAGTCCTTGTTGTTAGCAAATTCATTTGATCTAATTATAGATATTTGAAATCACTACGTGTATATAACATGACACAAATTTAAAGGGGCATTATCTGCCAAATCGTAAATTTTTGTTACCAATAAAAACTATCAGATATGATTGGTGCCTTAATAAAACGTGTTTCTGTAACTTATATATGCTATGAAATGAACGCGCATCGGGGAAAAACATGCAACTGCTCGTGTTTTGAGATCGATCAAGAAATGGACGTCATCTTATTAATTATCGACATTGTTTACGGAGTTTGTCGAATCGTTATTAAATCAGTACAACAATGCACTTATTTCTTATTTTTTGTGAATCTGTTTTTAGTCGGTGTTAATTACGGACAAAGAACCATGCAAGTTGGCAGTTAATAAGCGACAAAATACAAATTATTCGTTTTTACCTGTCACTAGTAAGGTCAATTGCATACGGAAAAAGCGAGGTCAAATTATTTGCTTGCAAGCAAATAAGTAATCGATGGTAATTTTTTTCTTAAAAGGCGGAAAGTGGTTCGATATGCTGTTTAATGTGAAATATAAACCTTTATTTCATCATTTTAAAGCTGTTTACCAATTTCCAAAACATATAATTGTTTGGGTCAAAATCGTAGCTAATGCCCCTTTAAGCTAATGATTATAGGTTAAAAATAGTCATGTATGTACAATTTAAATAAATCCCTGAAAGGGATGTAACGTAATATATACCCATTAGTATTATATGATAGATACATTATGTACTATGGGAGAAATATACAATTGTAATTGTATATATCATTAAACTTTTAAAATTTAAATTATTTGAATCCCAAATATCGTTTATAGCTCGTAGATTACTGTGCAGAAACGAGGTAAGCATTATTGGTTTGTGTTGAAAAGTTATTGAAGAGTTACAAAAGATTCTTGGTTTTTTAAAATTGAAACCATGTCATTATTACACAATTGAACAAGTTCAGTAATTTTGACCATAATTGGATACATATTTTGTATAAATTTGGAACGATATTCAAATTTATAATTGATACATTAGAGCATTTGCATAAAACTATTTTTTTCAATTAAGCTTGATGTCTTACTTACGGAGCCAATAATTGGCTACCGGTATTACAATCGAACGTTCATGTGAAATTCCATCTATATATATATATGCTTAATTCTTTTGTTCTCAGTGAATTCTTGTATGATAATCATACCCCATGCCTCCATTTTTCCACGCCCAAGCAACAAACTGTCATATCTATATGGTTTATGCCCCTTCCCAGATATATATCCTAAGCAACATTTACGTATTTTCTCTGTGTCATATGGTATTTTGAGCCCCATGGTAAATTGGGGTCAATTTTCATCCATGGTATATTGAACCCCCTTAGTGAAAACTGACCACTCTGTATGGTAAATTGAACCCCCATGGTATTTGGATCCCCCTTTTCTAATCAAGAGATAGACAGGGAGGTTAAAATAGCATGTATAGGGGGTCGATATTCCATGGGTAGGGGGTCAAAATACCATGTATGGGGGGTCGATATACCATGGCTAAGGGGGTCAATATACCGTGGATAATGGAGTCGATATACCATGGATAGGGGGGTCAAAATACCATGGGTAGGCTATCGATATTCCATGTGTAGGGGTCAAAATACCATGGGTAGGGGGTCGATATACCATGGGTAGGGGGTCAAAATACCATGGGTAGGGGGTTCAAAATACCATGGATAGGGGGTTGATATACAATGGGTACGGGGTCGATATTCCATGGGTAGGGGGGTCAAAATACCATGAGTAGGGGGTTCGGTATTCCATGGGTAGAATTCCAATTCAGTAATTACTGTTATAGTATAATTCAAAGTTGAGACAGTAATTAGAGCTTCCTTCTAATATTCATTCAGTCTTATACATGTTGTAAACATTATTACATGTATTAACACATCTTACAAATGTATCAAATAATCTCAAACATCCTGTCAAAAGTTTATTGTGGATAATAAACTACATTTCTGTAGTTCATGATCAG
>MJUT01004109.1:40615-55872 GCA_002080005.1 Gigantidas platifrons | reverse complement strand
GATAGCCAATACCGGTTAATGTTACTTATGTCTGAGGGAGGAGGGATAGCCAATACCGGTTAATGTCACTTATGTCTGAGGGAAGAGAGATAGCCAATACTGGTTAATGTTACTGATGGCTGAGGGAAGAGAGATAGCCAATACTGGTTAATGTTACTGATGGCTGAGGTAAGAGAGATAGCCAATACCGGTTAATGTTACTGATGGCTGAGGGAAGAGAGATAGCCAATACCGGTTAATGTCACTTTTGTCTGAGGGAGGAGAACCTTTGTTTTTATTAATAATTACATTATTTAGGAACTGCATATTTCAATAATAAATGTATCTAATGAAAAAATATATTATATCCATTTATATATAAATCACACTATGCATGAAATAAGATATTCGGAAGTGGTCCAATTGTGTGAAACTTGAGAAAATTATTTATTCATTTGGAAATTAGTTTTGAAAGGGAAATCTATCTATTCCGAATGGAAGCCATTCTAAAATGAGGAAACGAAAGTACCCGGAGATAACCACAGACAAACGTTACAGTCGATGATGAAGTGAATTCTATTAGATTTGTTAGTATTGTAGTTAGTTTTAAAAACAATATATCTTTGGAAGTATCTAAGTTTGTTTTGGAAGGGAAATCTACATATTCCGAATGGAAGCCTTTATGAAATGTGGAGCAACAGATGTGACAGAAAGAATGACAAGAATCAAATTTCGTGGTTTATTTTGACACCCAACACCACCAACATATGAGAAGTGATATCATACTTCCATCAATAATACATTATTGCATAGTACTTTTTATTCGTGGGGGACATATTTTCGTCGATATCCTAATTTAACCCAATCCAGGAATTTAAATATTGAACAGGGTTTAATGCTTTACTGTCATTTATGTGTGAAAAATACTAAATTTAGGGTTAGAATTGTGGTGCTTAACAATAGTTCAGTTATATCGTGGCGGTAGTGTCGTCGTAGTCTTCATCATTTGGTAGTCGTTGGTAGTTGGATGTTCACATACCTATGCAATCAGTGCCTGTAACCACCGAAGTTGTGAGTCACTGACACACTTTATCACCTAATGTTGTATCGATACATATGTGAGCTACACTAATGGTAGGGTTAGGGTTTTGGTGTTTAGCGCCACTACAACATTATCTCAGTTAAATCGTGGCGGTCGGACCGACCTCGTCGTGATCGTTTGGTAGATGGATTTACAGCTACCTATGAAATCGGTGCCTATCATCATGGCAGTTGTGAGTCACTGGCAAACTTTATAATCTAATGTTGTATCGAATACACCTCGCCATGAGCGGGTTCCGAACTTACAACTTTAGCGGTGATAGGTACTGATTGTACATGTAGTAAATCTAACTACCATCAGATCACGACCACGAGGACCCCTATCGACAACACTGATAAATAATAATGCCTTTAAATATTTTGATTTCATTATTATTTTTGTTTTGAAAATTCTGAATCCATGGATTTAAGAACCCACGAATATGTATTTTATGAGCAATCCACGAAAATTAGGAACCGCGAATGTCTTTAATAGTAGTTTGCATGATAGCATTGAGAAGCCAATAACAAACCATGAGATATGCTCATTGCGTTTACAGCATAATTTCATACATATATTTAAGCATAGGAAAAAACGGACATAGGGGTACAACCCCCAGGAAACTGGAATTCGTTGTTTGTGCGGAACGTACCAGGTTAATAATTTGACCAACAGACGAACCTTGTTTTGTAACTAAAGTCAATCTGCCCCAGGCATAGACATCCGTACCCGATCTTAGCTATATTATATAACCGCCATGATGTAACTAAAATATTGTTCATAAACATTAAACATAATCCCAGCGTATACTATTTAGCATCTAATGTTTACATTTTGCCCTCAAAGACTTTTAAGTTATTTAACTTTCCAATTCTTCCGGAGCACCTGACTTCTCCTCCAATCCTTCCGGAGCACCCGACTTCTCCGCAAATCCTTCCGCAGCACAGGACTTCTTCGCCAATCTTTCCGGTGCACCCGACCTCTCCGCCAATCATTCCGGAGAACCCGACTTCTCCGCCAATCCTTCCGGAGCACCCGACGTCTCCGCCAATTATTGTGAGCTTCGTGTTGCTCAATCTTTAGTGTTTTGTGTAGCAATATTCCAGTATCACGAGCTTCCGTAGTTTACATTTCACAACACGTTTGTTATTCTTGGTCTTGCGTCCAGTTCTACGGTCGTCATCACGATCTGGTTGACGAAATATCCATATCGCAAATGAGAAGAGTTTGAAGATACCAAAGGGGTAATCATAATCCGTAAATCGACGAAGGACGAAAAACACAATGGCCGAATGAAAAAGGACATAATACTCCATATGCAAGTGTTGCTGGAATGTTGCTGCATAAATAAATGGAAAGTTCACGCTGGGAAAATGGAAATCATCTCTTTTATCGGTTGATTCCGATACGTTCCTCTCTCTCCATCACCCGTGGGTCAAATCATTTGTAAACATTCGTACTCATGAATATTCCAAGTTTCGAATTAACCAATCAAAATCACGTTTATGAAAGTGAAACTCTTTGGTATCGGAGTTAAGAAATCGTTCTGTCTGTCAGTAATGGGTGCGCCCATGAAAATGTGTGGATGAAGTGTAGTGCAGTATAGAAAGTCCATCAATTCTTTCACTCCAAATTTTTGCAACAGGTCCGACATTTTTAACTTTTAACCAAACGCATTATGAAAGGAACGATTTGACTGGTTGAAACGCATTAGAAGTTTGTAATGGGAAGACTTATGCATTATTCATGAGTACGAATGTTTACAAGCGATTTGACCCACGGGTGATGGAGAGAGAGGAACGTATCGGAATCAACAGTGGGTTACCGACGATGGTCGTAAAGATTCGTTCTTAATCCTTTCTTTTCATCAGATATTTTCTTTCTTCTATCACCAACATGACTTTTACAGGAACTGTTTACCAGTCCCGAGCACCGGGGTTCACTCTCAGTTTGTTAGTGGCGTCCGTGTTGCTCATTAATCTTCTGTGTTGTGTTTTGTTTTGTGTCTTTGCTCTGTGTCTTGTACACCTAATGCTGCCTGGATACCACATTTCGATTCGATCTAAATGTCTCTATAATAACAAAAATTTCAAGAAAAAAATAAAATTAATAAAACAAAATTAAATAAATAAATAAAAACATTAATAAAAAAATACGCATGACATTTTGTGTTTATTTATACAGAACTAGTTCATAATATTGACTTTTACAAGAAAAATGGGCGGTTTAATCATAACATTTTTGGAGTCCCTGTACAAAAAATATAATCTTGAATTCTATGTTTTAAAACTCTGTAAATAGAGGTACATTAATAGAGGCAATAATAGTGAGTGATTGAGTGAGTGATTGCCGTTTAACACCAACTCAGTAATTTTTCAGCCATATCATTGCGAGAACAAGTTCATTTTAAATGTGATCACGATGAAATTCGCTTTGTACAAGACCAACATGCTTAATTTTGATTTTTATAGTGTGAGCTCACAGAAACAACAGTCACCGGATAGACGTGTCGCTCCACTCGGACTAATTATCCTGATTCCGAGCAAACCAGTCTCTGATATTTCTTCTTAATGCTGTGTGCTTAACGCAGAAGCAACACATACCAATTTTATAGTATTTGGTTTGACCCGACCGTGGCTCGAACCCACAATCTACCACACTCGAGGCGAACACACTATCTATTACACCACCGATGTGCTTAAGGCAATAATAATAGAGGAACATTAAGATTGTTTAAAATTAAGAATATGATACCCGGACAATATTTTTTATCATATGATAATTTTAAAATACAAAATTATATTGGCTCTATCAGTCGTTCATCCCCCCTCCCCCTGTCTTTTTTTTCTCCTGAAGATCAGGCGTCTGCCTCAATGGTTGCTACGGCCCTGACACCTCGCCATGTGCGGGATTCGAACTCACAACGTTAGTAATGATAGGTATTGATTGCAAAGATAATTGTAAATCCAACTAACATACGATCATGACCACGACGACCCTAGAGTTATGTAAATATTTTTATAGGATTAATCAAATGTATAGTATGTTGTACTTAACAATAGTATAGACGTAGGTACATTTATCATTAAATAAGAATATTAATTGTGTATTACCGTACACAATAAACACATATAACAACTGATGTGCATCCGGCACGCGCCTCCCCTTAAAATTGGAAAAAAATATGTTTTTTTTTGCGTAAAATCGTGATTTTTCACACGAAATACCCAAACAAATATTTTTAATGCGCCCCCTAACTTGAAATCCTGGATCCGCTCCTGGATTCCTACTTTCGTTTTTGATAAAAACGCTGTGAAGTCGATATATCTTTATTCAAAACTGTAAGTACAAACATATATGTAATGGAAGTGGCTATGAGCGAGTGAGTGATTGTTGTTTAACGCCAAATCAGCAATTTTTCCTATAATCCTATAATATGAAGGTTATTCTTCGTGAAAAGTTTTTTTTTTCATTTTCTTATTGAACAGTTCTTGTTATGTTTGAGATACAGGGAACGGAAAACAATCATCTCACGAAATGACCCAAAATGCCTATGCATAACCCAAATCTCTTTCTACTATTATATATACTTGCCACTTGGTAGGGAATTTGGGTCATTTCATGCCTTGATTGTTACCGGTCACTGTCGTTTGTGGTCCGAATGTCAATCAACGTACGTGTTTCCTACACACATATTAGTTTAACTGATGCAAGGATCAAATATATTTGAGCTCATCCTGAAATTCAACTTTATTTCAGATTCTTCCTGGCACCCTCCCCCCCCCCCACACTCCATTAAGTTTTGGCTTTCATTGTTTATGATATACCGGTAATATTACGTCAGCAAACACATTTATGGATAGCTTAAGCTTAAACTAGTTTATTGGAGAGAATATGAATAGTCATGCCTGGTTATTTAATGATTGTGCAATAAAACAGTCATATGATTTTATGGGAATTGTGGTTTCATTTCTACATTCTTTTCTAAAAATAGAATATTGATCAGTATTGTAAACAGAAGTAAGTATTTGATGAACGTAGCTAAAGTATATATATTAGGGAGACGGAAAAAGGTATATTATTATATTATCATCTACTCCTGGGTTAACTGTTATCTTATATTATTGTCTACTCCTGGGTTAACTGTTATCTTATATTATTGTCTACTCCTGGGTTAACTGTTATCTTATAGTGTTGTCTGGTCAGGTATAGTGTTCACGCCAGACAACACTATATAAGAAAACTGTTCTCGAGGGAGAAAACAATATGTTTAGTACATAACATTCCATTCTAGAAATAAAAGAAAAAGACTCTCAAATTCAGCATTATAATAATAATAATTACAAAATTTACAATGTAACATTATAATAGTTACCTGTTTTACAGAAAATGAAAGTCAACAAATCACATTTTTTTGTAATTTTTCAGAAGAAAAGTACATGTAACAAGTTTCAGTTCAATATGTAGAAATGCAAGAGTTCTGTATGAATTAATTACTGTTGATAATTAATGGTAACATTGCAGTTACTGAAATTAAATGTTGGGCAACAAAGTGTTTTAGATCTGTTTTCAGTTTGTATGACTTGTAGTTTGTTCACTAAGGGAGATAAATCTTGACAAAAATATATTAAAATTACGCGAGAAAATTTATGCTACAGGTAAAGTGGCCGCGGGAATTCATTTGAGACTGGCACAGTTTCCATCGCTAGGTATAGTCACCCGTTGTCAAGTGTACTGTTAAAAAATAGTACACACTGATCATCTAATCAAAACACAGCATTTTGGTATGTTATGTATTACATATATTTGACCCCGGTATTATTGAACTCAAGCCATGCAGTGTCAACACTTCATCCTCGATCCGATCAGTAGTGTCCAAATATTTATTCGACCCATTAATTCTCCATCCGATATATATGTATGAGCTTTAAAAATAGGTAGAAAAGCGAGACTTTGACGATCTTTTCTAGCCTGTTTCACAGCGAGTGCAAATAAATTGTATACTTAACGACAATGTACGTACATTGTGTTTATCCTGCAATATCAAAAAGTCCAAAACAACTGTCAAATTGTCTGAAAATAATTGAAACAAGCATCGTTATAATCATTTTCAATGGTGTCATCTATGACACTACTGCTACCGTTTCTTACTGTCGCTCTACACGAATCAGTCCATGACTAAATATCACTGAAGTTTATTTGACCCCCTTAATTAGTATTCAAAATGACAGAATTTCAGGTTAAGATAAAACATTTAATTCGTATGTGTGACTCAATAAATAATATGTGATTTATTACTCTGATTTATTTGACACATTGATCTTTAACAAGACAAGGGAATGTTGAGGGACCTGATACAATAATACACTATATCAGGGGTGTAAAAAATGGGGGGGGAGCGACCGTCATTCATAAGTGCTGTCACGATTTTGATACTCTGCGTTCGTCTACTAACTTGGATAATCGGCGGTTGTTTTCTGACTTTGTTACTCTGCGTTCGTCTTCAGTCTTGGATATTCTGCGTTCTACTGATCATAGCATTCTGCGCTCGTAATAATATATAACGTAACTGATTGTCATCAATACGGGAGTTCGGAGTTCGAAAATCTTTTGGGAAGGAGGTAAAATAGTACTATTTATATATCCCGCCGTTGGACGTTTATTCAAAATGGTGGGTTTTACTCTGTATTATGTTCATTGATGCAGGAAAATATTAAAAATAATACCCACTGCTATTTATGTATTCTTTCTAATATGACAAATAATAATTGGTTTGTCTGTATATTATGTTACGGTATATCTAATATTGATACAGGGAAAATATCTTCGTCAAAAAAAGAAAAGAAAAGAATAATAGGTTCTTACACGAATCACTATTGAAGATCTGGGATTTCTTCCACGAGTGTGAGAAATTCCGCCTTTTCATGAATGGAGCGTAGCGGAACGAATGGAAAGACGCTGAATTTCTCTCTCTGAAAATCGCCGTTATTCAAGGCAATACAAGGCCAGAATAATGCAGACATCCACTTTGGTACAATTGAAGTACCATAACGTTTGTAATACAACATGTGATTAAAATATTTGGAATGCAATGAACCGGAGGCACTATCCAGTTGTTATAATTGGACCAATCATAAACAAAAGCATCTACTCCCGATGTTTCAGAGCGCCAAAACTGTGAATTAAATTTTGAGACTTAAAATTGTTTGCAATCGGCGAAACGATCAAACGTATATGGACCCCAAATTTTATCAAAATATTTGAAAACAGATTCATGAACCTCTCAATCGTCGTAATCAAACATTTTGCAGTAAAAAGCTGCTTCTGTATTAAGTGATCTAGGTACCCATGCAACGTCTAAAAATATATTATATTTCAAACAATTATGAAATATAGACAAAGCAATTTCTTGAAGATCCATTTTCATACTACCGATATTAATAATTCTAACCACGTGCTGATTGTCTGAATAAAGTTTGACATATCTACTACCCAATTTCAAACTGAAAGATTTCAGAGCAAAATCAACTGCGTTCAACTCTCTATATGTTGAACTTTGTTTCATTTCATGTTCGTTAAACATAACATGTACGATTTCATTTTTTGCTTGTAGCAAAATACCAGCAGCTGCATGATTACTAGCGTCAGTGAAAAGAATACGTTCGACTGGTCTGTATATTGTCGATAAAGCCCTAAAAGGTAATGTATCACAATTATTGAACCAGAAATTTAATTCATCTATAGCTCTTGGGTCAAGGTAAAAATAACCGTCCCAGGTGTACCTGTCAATAATAGGAACATGTAAATTTCGGGTCATAATCTGACACACGTTTCCAAATGCAAACGACATTGAAATTATTTGGCCAATAATAGACGCAAGTATTCTAGCGGAAACATTTTGAGGAGAATTCAAACCAGAACGAATGCTTTCTTTAAGTTGAGTAATTTTCCGAACTGGAATTTGAATACTTCCCGTTTCTAAATCCCATAAAAAACCAAGCCATTCCAGCTTTTGCCTTGGTTCCCAAACACTTTTCTCATTGTTCACAATTAACCCTGCTGATTTTGAATCTTTTTTAATTAAATCAGAAACTTTTATACATTTTCAAGATCAAGACAACAACAACCATCGTCTAAATAAACAATAATAGAATTGGCTAAAGATCTCTAATATCTGACAATTGTACGCCTAAGTTTCGTAAACAAAAAGGGCGCAGAGCTTAAACCAAAGAGTAAAACTGTAAAAACAAAATATTTCTTAATTCCGTCAACTCTCCATGCAAAACATAAATACTTTTGGCATGTAATGTTAATTTCCAAATGATGATAACCTGATTTAAGATAAAATTTTATCATATAATTCCCCTTTTTAACATTATTTAAAGCTTCTTTTGGACCTTCAAATTTAATTTTTTTGTTTATCGATGTACTGATTGACATGTCTTATATCTAAAATTAACCTCTCTTTGCCGTTCTAATTAATGGACACTGAAAGTTGGTTGACGCAAAAAGGTCTACTCGACTGTTCAACAATACAACCTGCATCTAAAAAATACTATTCGACTGTTCAACAATACAACCTGCATCTAACAATTCACTAATAGTAGATGTTACACAATTCTCATGTTGTAAAGCACAAGCATTATTTTTTGAATTCACAGGTACAGGGGGTGACAAAAAAGGAACTTTATATCCTTCTTTAATAACACTGACAATAAAATCATTTGCTTGAATAGTATATGCCCAAACATTTACATTTTCTTTCAATTTACCTTTTCCAGATGGGGTACCCCTTTTAATTTCACATTTTCGTTGAAGGTCAAAAAAATTTAAATCGTACTCAACTTGATCTTTCCTTGGATTATTGGGATGGCTGGGCAACGTCTGCTGGAGCTGTAACTGTGGCGCTGGGCGGCTTTCTTGGAGCAAACTGTCTATTCTTGTACGGACATTATCGGGCAAAGTGTCCTGGGAGGTAACATTCGAAACATGATCCTGCTTGAAATGTAGGTTTTTGTTGTAATTTGTTCGTATTGTCGACGAAAAGAAGATCGGCCTGGCTGATTTGGCTGGTACGAACGATCATACGGTCTAGAACGCCTCCTAGTAACCCGGTTAATAGCAGCGCTAAGCTTGACAGCATCATCGTTGTCATCTGCCAACGGATGAATCGTATATTCTTTAACGACGTCCCAACCATGACGATCGGCAATTTTGATGACTTTGTTTCGTTGGGTGTACTAGACCAACTCCGACTTGATGACCTGTTCTACAGAATTAAACTTTCCAGTTTTTACACAATCCAGAATCTCATAAAATTGGATGGGATAAATTAAAAGTAAGGAGGGAAGTTAAAAATCTCACATTATTTTACAAAATTTATAATAATTTGGCACCTGAATATTTATCAGATTTAATACCACATACATTTTCTGAAACTTCGAATTATTATTTACGTAACAGTCAAAATATAAGTCAACAAGCAAACAGACTTGCACTTCTTCAACAATCTTTTTTCTCCTTCAACTATTAAGCTGTGGAATACGTTGGATCTTGATATTCCACAAATCCCTATTTTAGCTCATTTTAAGCAAAAAATCCGTCAGATATATTTTCAAAATGTGAAAAAATCCGCACGCTTTTCATGTGGTAATATATATCTTAGTGTATTACACACGAGAATAAGAAACAAATGAATTTCATTGAAAGAAGACTTGTATAGTACTAATTATCCCCTCGCAATAGCGGTGAGGGGTTATAGCAATAGCGACCGTCTGTCTGACCGTCCGTCCGTCCGTCCGTCCGTCTGTCTGTCTGTCGGTCTGTCTGTCCGTCCGTCACACTTTCTTGTTTACGTGATAACTTGAGTAAACATAGATAGATTTGAATAATTTTTTTCATGTGGCTTGTAATTATCATTATCTTGGATGTGTTCTAACAGGGAAATATTTGAAGCAAGGGTTTTGGGAAAAAATCTTAGTTTTTGGTTGAAGAATCACAAATTTTAAGAATTGTGTCTTGTTTACGTGATAATTTTAGTAAACATGGATAGATTTGAATAATTTTTGCATGTGGCTTGTAAGTATGTTATACATTAAGACTGCAAGGCTGCTTTCTATAAATATATAAAACTAACTATTATGCAAGTGTGGGGGGATACGTCGCGCATTCATGCGCTAGGCGGTTATTTTATTTAATTTCAAATCCAAACTGTATATGTGGATACCAAAACGAAAATGCGGAACATTATTTGCTATTTTGTAATCGTTGTATATAGAATTAAATAAAATATTATCATCATTGGCAATGCTGAATATGAACGGGGTAGAAATAAATGTTGATACTTTGTTATTTGGAAATGATTTTCTATCAGATGAAACAAATTGTGAAATATTTTTAATTATTCAAAGATATATTAAAGATACTGGTCGTTTTTCTGTATAATTGTAACAAAACAACCAGATGAATTCCCTTACAGGTAATTCTGTAGTCTTTTTAGAAATGAACTTTTCTGCATTATTTCATTTCCTCTATATATTTGAAGGTATTCCCTAACAAATAATGAGTAAACATCAATCTTTTTAGTTATTTTGCTCTGAAATGTAATATGCTTTATATATTGAAAATCCAATGATTGTAAGAAAATAGTTGAAGTCATAATAGCTTTTATCGAATATTTTATAACCGAATACAAAATGATATAAAGTTATATAATTTTCTATTCCAATTTTTTGTAACAATTCTTTTATTTTCCCCCAAAACTCTTTGACGAAAATACAAATCCTAAAGTAGTGACTATAGTCTCTTACTGTATTACATAAATTGCATAAATTATTTTTTATGATTTTCCATTTTAAGAGTAGCTTTTTAGTAGGAATAATGAAATGTAATAATTTCCATCTGAAAACCTTCAACTTATTTTCACTTAAATAATTAAATATAAAATAACATACTGTTTCACATTTTGGTATTTCTTGTTGTAAACCAATTGGTTTTGTAAATTTCTCATTGAGAAGCAATTCATAAAAAAAATATTATTTAGGAATGAAAATCTATAGGGTTTCCCTTAATTAATCCATTATTTTCAAAAATACTGACTACACTTTTTTGGGAATTTTCTGTTTTGATTATATCTACCCATTCTTTTGGAATTGCTTTTTTCATAATGGTAAATTCTGTCATCCAGTTGGATTTATTATTCAAACGGTCTAAAATAAAACTTGTGATAGCTCTCCATTTTCATCTAATGTATCGTTTACATAAATCTAATCAGTATTTATCCAATTATTAAACAACAAAGTTTTGTGATCAATCTCGATAGATTTTTTTCCCCATATAATTTGTTTTCTGACGTCTGCAAAATTTAAGGGTGTTTTAGTTTGACCACCTCCTATTTTGTTCAAACTTCGAAGTACTTCTCCATAAAATTCAGGAATCTGTTTAGCATATTTGTCAGCTGTAATATTATCTAAATTCTGTGAGAATACTGACCAATTTTTTCCTAATTTGTCAAAATACTTACATGGTATAACTTTCCAATTAACTAATTGATTACTAACAAGTCTACTTACCCAAGATGCTTTCAGAGACATAAAGTAACTTTGAATATCGATCATTTTAAGACCCCCTTTTCCATGTTTCCCTTCTACAGTGTTTCGTTTTACTTTATCAGGTTTATTATTCCAAATAAACTTGAAGCATTTGCTATCTATTTCTTTCCTATATTTTTCTGGAACAACACAAGCACTATAGTCACATATGTAAATATTGGAACAATTAAATATTTGATTATAAAGATTTTCCCTAAAATTGTTAGGTTTGTTTTTGTCCATAAAAGTAATAAATTATTCATTTTGTTTATTTTACTTTCCCAATTAAATTTTTCACATTCCTTTTTATCATGTCCAAAATATATCCCTAGAGTTTTAATTGGTTTGTCTGTCCATTTAATTCCACCACTTTGTCTTTGCAATGCTTAAGTTTCCCTATCCATAAACCTTCTGTTTTATCTTTATTCATAATAAGTCCCGCAAAAGAACCAAAAATTTCAATTTTATTTAATGCTAGTGATATCTCAGTTTTAGAGTGGAAAAATAATGTTGTGTCATCCGCCAATTGAAAAATTTTAATACTATGATTTATTTCATCCATCTTAACTTGAAACCCTTTTATATTTTTATTATTCCGAATTCTCAGTGCCAAGATTTCTACAGATAGCATAAAGTATGTTTAAAGTATAAAATGTCAATTATTTTCATTAAGTATAGTCTGCTGAATTTGTTTTTCATAAAGCAGGTAATTGTACACCTGGAATGTTCATTGTCATCTACTGTAACTAAATTTGAACATTGTCATTACATCCGATGCGGCGATACTGCACAATATAGCACAGTTTCTTTATCGGCAGTTTCAGCTTCTGATGAATAATCCTAACCTAGACAGGCAATGATCAGTGATAACATAGAATATGAAATTAACACGCAACCACTACCCAGTAAGGTAGAAAAGGGAAATTTTTTCTCTGCTGGTAATGACAGCTATTTGTAACAAAGGACGGCAGCCATCTTAGAAAAAGTGTCCGAAAATGAGACCCGGATGTACACCTTATGTACTTTTAACGGCAAAGATCTAGACACGGGATATAACTCTTCCCATAACTCCGAACTGTCGTATTGCTTTTAATTTCTTCAGATTGATATTTGTAGATATACAAATTTCCACTATGGCGGACGATTGGCAGATTGGAAAGACATTGTCTGATCGCTTGCAACATATGTTAATCCACCAGCTAATGTGTGACGTGACATTCCGTGTAGGATCTTCTCAAACACCAATCAAATCCCACAAGTTTATGTTGGCGAGTGTTAGTCCCGTATTCTACAGTATGTTTGAGGGACCAATGGCAGAAAAGGGAGATGTATCCATACCGGATATTGAAACTGATGTCTTTAACGACATTTTAACGTAAGTAGATATATGATATATCTATTCCATTTGATTTCTAGAAAAAACAAAATAAAAAGTATAAAATACCACACTGTCGTAAAAATTCCAAAATCAAATATCAAAAGAAGCAGAATCGATACAACTAATTCACACAAACACATGACCGCTTACGTTCCCGGCTTGGTACAGGCATTTCATGAACTAAAATGGCGGGTTTAAACTGGGTTTATGGGCCCAAACCACCTCACCTGGAGAATGATCTGGGCATGCTAATGTTTTCCATGTGTGAGTAAGAAGGTTATTAGACAGAGGTTCCAGTGAAATCTTTCCCGAAGGAATCCCGGTGTATAGAAATAGGAAATAGTTTTTTTTAGCTCACCTTGCCAAAAGGAAATGTGAGCTTTTGCCATCACTTGGCGTCCGTCGTTCGTTAACTTTTCATATTTTAATCTTCTCCTCTGAAACCCCTAAGCCAAATGAGCTGAAACTTGGTAGGAAGCATCTATGAAAGGTCCTGTATAAAGAATGCTCATTTCTTCCCGATCCGTTAATAAACATGGCCGACACAGGTCATTCTTGTTTCTGATTGGTTGATTTCTAAAAATTCTTCTCTTCTGAAACCGCCTGACCAAATCAACCGAAACTTAGTCGGAAGCATCTATGGGCGGTCCACTATAAACATTGTTAATTTTGTCCCGATTGGTTAACACACATGGCCGCCACAGGCAATTCTTGTTTCTGATCAGTTGATTTCTAAAAAAATCCTCTGTAAAAAGAAAGATAAATCTTGTTTAAATATACAGTAGATATCTGTATTCAAAATGCAGTTATCTAGATACAGATATCTGAATGAATTTCACATTTTAATCTTCTCCTCTGAAACCGCTTGGCAAAATGAACCGAAACTTGGTAGGAAGCATCTATGGGCGGTCCTCTATAAATATTGCTAATTTTGTCCCGATTGGTTAACACACATGTCCGCCACAGGCAATTATTGTTTCTGATCAGTTGAATTCTAAAAAATCCTCTGTTAAAAGAAAGATAAATCTTGTTTAACTACATATATCTGTATTATAAAATGCAGTTATCTATATACAGATATCTGAATTGAATTTCACATTTTAATCTTGTCCTCTGCAACCGCTTGGCCAAATGAACCGAAACTTGGTAGGAAGCATCTATGGAAGGTCCTCTATAACGACTGTCCATTTCGTCCCGATCCGTGAACAAACATTGTCGCCACAGGTGACTTGTTTCTGATTGGCTGATTTTTTAAATTCTTCTCCACTGAAACCGTTTGACCAAATCAACCGAAACTTGGTAGAAAACATCTACACGGTGTATATCCATAATGGAACCTTTCCGCTGAAATATGCGTTACGCCATACTTACTGGGAATAAGTAACGGTTCCATTGTGATGAAAAGGATGTCAAGAAGTGGGAGAGCCACATAATAATGGATAACCGCAAGGAAGGAAGGTAAATATATCGTATATTTTGCTCTCACGGAACTCTCTGGTGTATGATTCAATCCAAAGCTAAAAACCATTCACATAAATCTGCTGAAAATGCGTTTCGCACGCTTTCCAACGAGATGACTGTCAATGTAAAGTGAAATTTTGGACATATCTTTTATGAATATTTGCTTTTTCCCACCTTTTAACTCTCATATTTTAACAATTATTAAAAGAAGAAACCTAAATGCACAACTCCCAACCCAGTCTTCACTTAATAATCCATTAAGCCCATTAAATTAGATTTTTAATAGAAATGGTTCGTAACGATACCTTTGCGATTTATGGGAAAGGAGTTAAAATGTGGCACCGCGACCTTCGCGACTTAGAGGCAACGGACCCTTTACGACAATAATTGTTTTATTATTCTTTATTTTGTTTCAGGAAAAGTGGAACAAAACGATAGTCCAGTATGCTTTGCATTAACTAAGAAATAAAGAGTTTATTCATAGGTTAAAACTTTTCTTACAAAAACGATGACGGGGTTTAATAAGGTGCTTCCTTATAAGGAGGGGGCAACTTCCTATTTTTACGGTATACTGGGGTGTGCAAATATATAAAAGGGTAGCAATTTTGTTAGCTTATGAAACAACTATATAAATTTGGGAGCAATTTTTCTCCTTTTCTAGTAAAAAAATTGCCAAAGATAGTGAAAAAAACCTGTTTAGGATATATTAATTATGGCAAGTTTTCAATCCTTCAGACCGCTACGATATAGCTGAAATACTGCTGAAAGT
>MJUT01004109.1:10887-23999 GCA_002080005.1 Gigantidas platifrons | reverse complement strand
TATTTGGTTTATATAATTAAATATCCCAGAAACAGGACTATAAAGAAGAAAACAAAACACGAGTGAAGCAATCTTACAAAAACCGTCATCACTGAGAACAATCGTTAGTGTCATTTTCAAGAAATGTATTACATGCCTCCTCTCTACTGTATCACAAAATTTATTGGAATGCAGATGTCTATAGCTAAATATACATATATCTATATATAATTTTAATGCTTAGTTGTCACGACAATAGTATCAAAAGCTACATTGAAACCTGTCTAAACCGAACCTATTTGTGGCAACTTCTGTGTTGGTAATAGACAGATGTTCGATTTCTGCATGTTAAATAAACACATACAAAATGTATTTCAGACCCTTCCGGAGCACCAGAGTTCACCCCCGGTTTTTAGTGGGGTTCGTGTTACTGTGTTACTCGTTGTTTAGTTTTGTGTGTGTATTTTGTTGATCGTTGTTTATCCTTTTGTACTTTTTATGTTGGTCATTGTGTTGTCTGTTCTTCTTCGATATACGGATTCTGATTGCCCCTTTGGTATCTTCAAACTCTTCTTGTGACTTATATAAAGTTTGGTTTATAAAGTTAAATTAACAAATATCTCCTACATTAGGACTTTATTTAAAGCTCGGTTTATACAGAATTCCAGTTTTTTATGGTTCGGTTTATGCAGATTTCAATGTAATTAGACCCAGTTGTAATGTCTCTATCATATCTATGCAGTCACAACTGTCACAAGTATAACTTTTTATTGCCATTTGACAATCAGTACAAGAAAATGATTATAACATGACCACTATTTCCCTATCCTACACTGCATTACATTTACCATGATAATAACGATATTGATGATGCCTCTGGAATTTCATTATTATTGAGAACAACTTATCCCTAATCTAATATTGATTTGTCCTTTGTTATATACCTATTAATAATAATACCAGAATTTGTGTAGCGTCCTATCTAAAAATTACCCTAAGGCGCTTTACAACATAAAATACTAGATAAAAGTAGCAAAACATCAAAAATTAACCCTTATGCATATATATAACAATTATAAAATTAAATAATAATAATCTTGAATGCAGTTGATAGCAGACGGAAGAAATTAAAATGGAAAAGGGTGTGGTGTGAGTGCAGAAATAGGACGATACTGAGTTTGAGGCAGAAAAGATGCGATGGGGTTAGGAGGAGGGATACAAGAGAGAGGGCAGGGAATGAGAATGTCACATATGGTTAAATATAAGATCCCATTCTTCAGTTCACCATGTACAATGTATATGATATGTATATGTCTACATATATTTCTGTTACCATGTCACATCATCAGGTCGTCAATCGGTCATTCAATCAACTCGTATTGTTAGTATACACATTTATATGACAATCAATCTATTGTATCAACAATCAACAGAATAAGTACTAGTTCATGTAAAACCCTATTTTTCTACAAAAGAAAAAATAACCACCATGAAAATAAAACTTGCTTAATCACAGATTTAAAAAAAAAATGATTTTCAAATGACAATATACACACATATGCAGTGACATGTTTTTGTAGGAGGTGGCGGATGGGGGGTTATGGAGTTGAACGCCATTTTCAACAATATTTCATTGATATCGTGGCATTCAGTTTTATTAGCTCATCTATTGCCATCACTTTTCGTCCGTCGTCTGTCGTCCGTCGTCCGGCGTTCGTCGTCCGTCCGTCACTATTTCACATTTTAATCTTCTCATCAGAAACTACTGGGCCAATTGCAACCAAACTTTGGTGGCATGGTTCTTGGATGGCCCCCTTCCAAAATTGTGTCCGGTGATCCCGACTTCAAACCAAGATGGCCGCCAAGCTAAAAATAGGAAAAAGGGGGATGAAATTTCAATTTTCCATTGCTGCTTTAGTATAAGTCAAAATAAGCTCACATTTTAACTGCAGCTACATGGCAATGAGTAGTTTAACATATATTACGAGTTTTTCTGTGAAATTTTTCTTTCAGCCGATTTATACCGATTATGCAATTTAGGCATATTTTGATAAAAGATCACATTTAAATCTTCTCCTCTGAAACCGCTGAACCAAATTAAGCCAAACCTGGCAGGAATGGTCCCTGTGTGGGTCCCTTGCAAAATTGTGTCCGACAGTCCCGCCCTCCATTCAAGATGGCTGCTGTTACTAAAAATAGAAATTTCTTCAATTGTCCATTGCTCCTTTAGTGTAAGTGAAAATGAGCTCAAATTTTAACTGCAGCTAAATGGTAATCAGTAGTTTAACATATATTACGGGTTTTTTCTGTGAATTTTTTCTTTCAGCCGGTTTATGCCAATTATGCAAATTATGCATATTTTGTACTCTTCGTCCTTTATTTCAAAACCTATAAGCGATAGATGTTAAATTCAAACTGCATACATGTTCAGCATGGCAAGATCTACCTACCCTGCAATTTTGAAGTATATCCCATCACCCAGTTTGGAGTTGTTGCCCTTTTTCATCAAATTTTAAAATTTTTAATACTTTTCCTCCTTTATTTCAAAAGCTATAAGAGATAGATGTTAAGTTTAAACTGCAAAAATGTGCAGTATGTCAAGATCTACCTACCCTGCAATTTTGAAGTAAATCCCATTACCCATTTTGAAGTCATTGTCCTATTTTCATCATTTTTTATTTTTTATTTTAATACTTTTCGTCTGATATTTCAAAAACTATAAGAGATAAAGGTTAAGTTTAAATTGAAACAATATGCAGCATGTCAAGATCTACCTAACCTGCAATTTTGAAGTAAATCCCATCACCCATTTTGGAGTTATTGTCCTTTTTTCATCAAATTTTTAAAATTTTAATACTTTTCGTCTTATATTTAAAAAATATAACAGATAAAGGTTAACTTTAAATTGCATAAATATGCAGCATGTCAAGATCTACCTACCCTCCAATTTTGAAGTAAATCTGATTACCCATTTTGGAGTTGTTGCCCTTTTTTCATCAAATTTTCAAAATTTCAATACTTTTCGTCCTTTATTTTAAAAACTATAAGAGATAGAGGTTAAGATTAATTGCAAAAATGTGCAGCATGTCAAGATCTACCTACCCTGTAATTTTGAAGTAAATCCCATTACCCACTTTGGAGTTATTGCCCTTTTTTCATCAACTTTTTAAAATTTTAATACTTTTCGTCTTATATTTCAAAAACTATAAGAGATAGATGTTGAGTTTAAACTGCAAAACATATTCAGTATGTCAAGATCTATCGACCAAGATGGTCCCCACAGCCGAACTTAGCTTAACATAGGACCCTATGGGAAATTCACATAAAAATATTCTTGTCTGGAATCAGTTGCTCAATTGGAACCAAACTTTGATAAAATATTCATTGGATGGTTCTCGTCCAAAATTGTGTCCGGTGGTCCCGCCCTTTGACCAAGATGGCTGCACAGCTAAACTTAGTTTAAGATAGGACCCCATGGGAAATACACATAAAAAACATCTTGCCTGGAACCAGTAGCTCAATTAGAACCAAACTTTGATGGAATAGTCATTCGATGGTCCTTTTCCAAATTGTGTCTGGCAGTCACGCCCTCCCACCAAGATGGCCACTACAGTGTAGTTGCATTGTTATTGAAAGCAGCTTTCATCCAGGAGAGCGATTACAGGCTCCTGGGAGCCTCTGGTTGGTAGAGGTAACCTGAGAAAACCACCGATCTGCCGCATGTCACTGATAAACTTTATCACATAACGTTGTGTCGAGTACAGCTCACCAGAGCTAATTTCGACATGCCTTGGTGGCATTGCAACCTCTTGTCATTACCTTAAATATATGCAGAGCTAAAGTTGTTGCCTTCGGTGCCAGACCTGACAGCTATGAATCCTATGATAACAATAGAATCTATACGGAGACGTAAAATAATTTATTGTGATTTTTAGTATGTTCTTGTTTTTCAAAGGGCCCACGTGGCTCAATGTGTTATGTAGTTGGATTACCTAACAACTCATACAAGCCTATCACCAATACGGTGTGGGTTCGCACCCGGCTTTGTAAATTGCCAAAAAGGGTGCACTCGACTCGCAGTTCACCAGTTTTTTGTCCATGGTCGGTGGTTCTCTTCACTAAAATTGGTCGCCATGATATAGCTGAAATATTGCTGAAAATGGCGTTAAACACCAAAAATCAATCAATCTTGTTTTTCAATCATTAAGTTTTCTTTGTAGTGTTTTGTAGATTTTTGCTTCTCCAATTTTTCTTTTTTCTCTTTTGGTCATTGTATTGTCTGATCTTCGATTTAAGACTTCTGACTACCCCTTTGGTATCTTCACACTTTTGGCCAATGTATTGTCTGATCTTCGATGTACGACTTCTGACTACCCCATTGGTATCTTCAAATGTTTGGTCATTGTATTGTCTGTCGTTCGATTTACGACTGCTGATTACCCTTTCGTTATTTTGTTACTTTCTGAAACGTAACGTCATACATTCTGACATGAAGTAATCATGAGGTATTAACAAGGTTATTCTCCGTGGAAAGTGTTTTTATGCTCTCTGTCTATACAAATATATTCCAAAAACTACCCTTATGTGTACGACAACAGATCCAAACAAAATAAATTTCATCTGCAGCTTGCTCCGTTTGCCTCGGATGCTTACTGACTTATAAATATATACAACTTAACTATGACTGCAATTTTTTGGGCCACCTATTGTGGCCATTTAATTTCCCTTTTATATAACTATATACAATATGAGTTATATCACGAGGCAAGGGTGGGTAACAAAAATGAGACCACCATGACTTAAATCAAAACCCAATATATCTAAGCCAATATAAGCACATTTCTTTTCTTGCACAACATATGATCAGTTTATATGCATGAGTATAGAAAAATCATGTATTCAATTAAATCTGATGCATTTAGTAAGCAATAAGCAACAAAACAACCAGACCTGTTGGAAAAATTACAAATAACATGAATTTTACTGACTAAAAATTCAGGGTATAAAACTATTCTTGACAAACAATATCTTTTCCCAGCATGGGTGGTGGAGGGGATTTTTTGGGTGATATTAAAATCCTCGAACAACTGTTATCTTAATATGTGATATTTTCTTTCTTCAGCGTCCCTCGGAAATTGATCTGTCACGTGACTGCACGTCCAACTCGAGGCCTAGTTAATTATTCATGAGCATATGGACCCGTACAAAAAAGGGATAGTCCCTTTAATCGTTAATAGCGAACGAAAATTAATAGTTCGCATAAATCATGTTATTTTAGAGAATAAGCCACTTTTATTTAAATTTTCTTATTGAACAGTATTTGTTATTTTTGAGATACAGGGACCGGCAACAATCATCGGACGAAATGACCCAAAATGCCTATATACTAGTAGAGATTTTGGTCATTTGATGTCATGAGGTGTGATTGTTATCGTCACCTGTCGCTGGACGGCCGAATGTCACTCACCGTGTATCGTACACGCATATCATTTCACCTCGTGCAAGCTTAAGGATCAAATATGTTTTTTGTTCATTCTGAAATTTAGCTTTCTGTCATATTCTTCCTTGCACTTTTCCTCCCCCCCCCCCACACTCCATTATGTTTTGGCTTCCACTGTTTATGGTATAATATTACGTCCACAAACACATTTATGGATAGCTCACAATTTAAGCAGTTTTATTGGTGTGGAAATCCACCGACCTGTCGCAAGGCACTGACAAACTATATCAGAAAATGTTGCATCTAGTACATCTTTCCATGTGCGGGATTCGAACTCACAACTTCAGTGGTGATATGAACTGATTGCAGAGCTAGTTGTGCAAGCTACTTTTATTCCGGTGTGTAGAATTTCCGGTTAGGATTAGGGTTAGGTTTAGGGTTAGGGTTAGGGTTAACATGGGAAAAATAACCTAATGCAATAATTCCTCTAGAAATTATACACTAGTGTAACTTGTCCTCTGGAAAGAATACACTGATGGAAAGAAAACACTGTTACATTATTTGACGTGAAAATATGGTAATAATGTAATCACACAGTTTAAATAGATCAATAATCGTCCATATAAATATTAATTTAACTATAAAGATGATTCATTGCGAAATAAGATTATGAACTCTCTGTATAATTGAATTCCCCCCCCCCATTTTTGATCAATCTGATTTTCCCCATCGCTCTCATGTTGAGTGATAAAATTTTAACATTGCGGTAATTCAATCGTTAATCACACTTGAATAAATGGCAAAGAGGTTAGAGATAAACAAAATATAAGAAAATGTAAACAAAAAAATGTAAAAGGGGGAGGGGTGTAATTCCATGTCACAAGTGCCTGTGACCTAATGTAGAGCGCTTAAGTGCAAATTAAATGAATGTACATTGTAAGTAAATTTAAGTATAAAATAAGTTTAAATTACCACGTATATACTAATACTAATACTTTATTGGTACAAACTCATCAACAATAAATGGTTAAGGCCAATGATACAAAATAATGCTGATACATGAATATGAATATACATTATTCAGTTATAATAATGGTACATGTACATTAATAATATATACAATTATAACAGATTGTTCCTAATACTCAAACAGTTTGATATGAAAGAGGAAGTCAATCTGAGAATTGTATATGAATTATTGTTTAATAGAAAGCTCATTTTATTGCTGACATTGTCTATATTTTTGTTATCTAATATATTTGATATTTTCCCATCAAATATAGTTCTTTGGGTATTAAAAAAATTGCATTGTAAAAGAAAATGTTTTTCATTTTCAATTTTGGTTGAGTTACATAAGGGGCAGTATCTTTCATTTCTAGGAATGTTCAGATGTCTTCCTCGTTCAATCATTAGTGGATGAGCACTACTATGTATTTTACATACTGCAGCTCTATCTTCCCTATTTTTTAAAATATCAACATATGGCGATCTTTTACCCATTTTGTAGACACTCTGAAAAAAACTCTAATTTTTGTGACTCACACATTTTTGCATTCTGAGTGTGCAAACATTGGTCATGTATTCTTTGTTTAATAAGGCTAATATTAGGTTTAATAAAAGAAATATCATTCATAATATATGAAAGGCCAAGGCCATTTAGTATATTTTTAGTATATCACATGACACAAAGTTAAACTAATGAGTATCAGCTAAAACAGTCATATGAATTTATGGAATTCTTGGTTTCATTTTTACTTCCGTTTTAGATAAACGTGAAGTCGATAAATCTTTATACAAAACTGTAAGTACAAATAAATATATAATGGAAATGGATATAAGAATTAACTATATATCAACACATTTGATAATTATATAGTGTTTGAAGTGTTGTACCTCTAGTACATTGGCAGACCCTTCAATTATTTGAAGGGGCCTCTTAAAATCAAAATAAAATAAAATAAAATAATTTCATTGATCTAAAAATCCAAACAAAGGATTATCATCAATACAGAACATGACAAACACAACTAAGACAACTTTAAGTACACAATATTTGATAACATAATACACAATATTTGATAACATAACAGCTGAGGAAAGACAGAGTTATCTCCCATACAATACAAATGTATACAATTTCAAGTTACCCCCCATTGGCAATTAAAGATCAGTAAAAGTGACAGAAAAAATTAAAACCACTGACTAATCTTGTTTTAAAGACTGATTTAGACTATGCAACTTATTGACACCTAATATACACATTTTACATATGTCTAGATCATTACTACTAAATATAAATTTAAATTTGTCAAAGTCAGACATATTAATAAATGAAGGCAAAACATCACATATATCCTTGAAAAAGTCTTCACGACAAGACTGTAATCTTGAACATATAATAGTAAAATGGAATTCGTCTTGTACTCCAGAATTACACAATTTACATATCCTGTCTTCAGCAGGAGTATTTAAATATCTGCCTTTTTCAATATTTAAATTACTATTACTTATTCCGATTTTAACAAATGTTGATACAGATTTTTTATTTACATCTGCACATAAATAGTTTTTCAATTCAAACTGTGTTTTTGGTTTTCTATATGTTCATAATTTATTTCTCCCAGATTTATTATCATCATTAAACAATAATGTTTTCCAATGTTCAATATACCTGTTCTCTAACTGTTTTGTAACAGAAAATAAAAATTTAGATTTGGAAAAAGTGCCTTGATTTTCCCAAATATGACTGAAGCCAATTATACTAAATAACTGCTTCAATTTGTTACATAAACCTTCGTTATGAAGTAGATGTAGGTTACACTGATACTTGTAATTTCTGATCGTCTCAGACAGAATTATCCTCCGAGGGGGGAGGGAGGGTGGGGGGGGGGTATGAATGTGAGGTCATGAATGTTTACACGACAAATTATATGAAAAGCCCTTCAATTTAACCCAGCTGCTGATCATGCCTCATGCTGATGTAAGTTCTGATTTCTTTCACAGTTAAAATTTCTTTTATATGATTTCATTATTGAAATTGCTTTGTGTATAAAGAATATCAGTATAAACCTATGTTCTTATAGGATTGTTTTTTATTGAGCATCTTTCGAAACTGCAGAAGATACGGCTACATAATACTGGTAATATGGGAATGGGTTACCTTGTTGGCAATGCAATATATGAGAAGGTGTATAATTTTAAGATCTGAAATATATGAATAGGGTGGGGGTACAGACCTTCAGCTGCACACCCCTACAAACAAACTTGAGAAGTGGCCCTCCTCCGAGGAATTTCCATCTCGTATATCTTTTCTTTAAGATAAATAGTTTAAGATTTGAAATCAAGGCCTTGTGGCCTATAATAACATACACGGACAGTCAACAAAGACTCTCTACTTTAAACCTGGACGCTACAAAAATATATCGATGTTTTATAAACTATGGTAAAGCCATCCAAGATTAACATTATTTATTATTTCTTTTTTTGTAAGAGGTGGGGGGAATTAAAAACAATATTTGAACTGTTTAATTTAATGTAAATATTAAAATGAAACAAAAAAGAAAAAAAAATACCACACGGTAAAAAAAATTACAAAATAAAATATCAAAATTGTAGGAATCAAATCGATATAATTTTCATATAATTATCTCCTCTTGAACAAAGATTAAACCTTTTTAATACGGAACCACGTAATTACCCAACATGTCTATATGTGACCCAAATCTCCATATACTATTATATAATAGCATATAAGTATTTGGGTAATTTCATGCCATGATTGTACTGCCAAGCATGTTTTCATCTTTACATTTTTTTCTGTTTTTAAAAGCATCATGGCCACAACTAAAGACTGGCAGTTTGGAAAGACATTACCAGACCGTATCAACTACATGCTGAAAAATCAGCTGATGTGTGACGTCACATTTCACGTTGGGGCCAACCGAACGCCAATCAAGGCTCACAAATTTATGTTGGCAAGCGCCAGTCCGGTGTTTTATAGCATGTTTGATGGACCAATGGCAGAGACGGGTGACGTCAGCATACCTGATATAGAAGTCAATATGTTTAAAGACATCTTAAAGTAAGTTTTTGTTTGCTTGATGGTGTTTAACGCCATTTTTAACAATATTTCAGTTATATGGTGGAGGTTAGTTTTATTAGTGGAGGATACCGGAGGACCCGGAGAAAACCATCAACCTGCCGCAAGTCACTGACAAACTTTACCACATAATGTTGTACATCTCGCCCTGATCGAGATTCGAAATCACAACTGTTTAAAGTAAGTGTTGATTTGTTTATGTAAGATTTATTGTATCACATTACGTACATATCGGTGAAGCATTTAAGAATTTAATACAACCTTTTTGTAGTTTTGTTGGCGTGTATAAGCTTTGACCGAAGTACTGTTTTGTAGGAAAGAGTGGTAGATGTCATACGGGTCATTTTCAAAAAATGTCGCTTTTGCTGTCCACATATGTTAAAAAAATATTTTGATACGAAAGCATAAATTTTTCGTGTTTAGGCAACAGTTCGCATCATTTTCGAGTCGGCGCATGTAAAATGAATACTATTTACTCCTATTAACCCAAAATAAAATAATTTTGAAGCTCATTTTTTGCGCAATTTATGAGTGTCTGGGATGTGTGTCATGTTTGCACTTAATTTTTCAATGATGTTTAGTATGCTTTCAGAATGGCAAAATGAATTATTTGAATCGTTTTTAAATGAATTTTAAGTAAAGTCTTGACGTTATTTTTGTATTTGTTTATAAAAACAAAATGATACTGACGTCCACGAAAAGCATGTCTATCCTGTTACCGATACAATATCTACACAGCAATGATTTCTCCCTGTAAATACGGAGCTCTTCTATGATGACGTCAGAAGTACACAGCGTCTTCAAAATGGCAACCAGAACGTTAGAACGTTAGAAAACACGGGAACAATATTATAACAAGAAAAGTGAATAAAAATGAGAGCGTATTCTTTTAAAATGTCTATCATGTTACCAATAAATGTAAACCTCAACACGAAATTACATCCTTAAAAGGGTCCCTAACTGTTTGGAAGCAAAGAACACTAAACCAAAAAGGCAAACACGGGGAGCAGTTATTTCATTACAGCATCAATAAACATATAAAGGAGTAGGTATGATAAGGTCAGAAATTGGCCTAAAATAGACAAATTCTAAATAAAACGCATAGTTTTCATTGTTTGTTGATTTTATAAGACTTTTACCACATCTAATATTTTGGTAATAATTTTCCATATTTGCACGTGCGATGACGTCACACTAGTCAATGAAAAGTCTATCGTTTCGTGAACTCTCCATTTTTAGGTGTCAAATCACTAATTCACCAATCAGAAAGTAGTCCCTTTTCAAGAAAAAAGTTCCTTTCACTTTGTAGTATTGTGAAAACTACTGAATGGAATGGACTAATTAAAATTGATAATTGAAGTTAAATATATACGGACTATTTTGATGGACTTAGTTGTATTTTAAGACCTCTATGGAGGATTTGATGCATGACCTATAAATACTGAATTTCTTGGGAATGACCGAGCTATTTTTTAGAGTAGGTGCTTTCCGTAGCATGGCATTCCACTGCAAAATTTTAAACATGCCCTGATATTTTGACAGAACGTAGACGAATCATGTACGTTTCAGAAAATATAGGGTCTTGGAAAGATTAAACTTAAGATAAAAGGACCAGGTAGGCTCGAAAAAACACAAATTAGTAGAAAACCTTAAAGAAATTAATTAGTGGTTTTACACCATAAGACAAAAAACGTCAAGATTATCTGTTGTTGCCATCATGTTCAAATTAGACTAAAAATGTCACAACAGACCCAGAGTGACATTTTTCATACACAAATGTTACAAAATGCATTGTGGTGTCAGATTACATGGTCAAAATGCATGTTATGTAATATTTTGGAATGGAATATTGCTCCCAAACACTGGATATACATTGCAACTCATTTTATTTTTGTTTATGACTTTATAATTATTCGGAATGTTATTGAATGTGTTTTTGCAGTAGAAGGGCATATGATATTGAAAATATGGTTGATATTAAGAATTTAAAAAAAATTCATCATGCGGCAGTTTGTCGACTTCAAATATAGAATATAGTGATATCATGATTAGGATTTTTTTCAATCCTACACATTTTTCCTGGTAAATTTTGATAGTTTCAGTTAGAATACATGTACAATGTACTTACAAATAATATAAGGCTATAGAAAGCAGTTTTAGTTGAAAATTATGTAGTAAAAACCTGGTAATTTAAGTGATCATAGAAAAATGATTTTGACTGCTTCGCATTTTCTGTTAATTTTTCAAATTGTCAATTTGAATTTCATGTTTTAGAGTATTATTTGGCTGTAACAGTAAATATGAACATCCAGCTTACTTAAACAGTGAAAAACCGATGTGGAAGCATATATTTATTGAGTATTGTGGGAAATTATAGTTGTGCACCATCAGAAATTCCAAGACTTGAATATCAATAAATCATATCATATTTTTGATGGAATTAGAAGGAATTTCAACTAAAGATCTATATATACAATTTTTTTTCTCAAAATTTTTATACTTTTCGTCCTCTATTTCAAAAACTATAAGAGATAGATGTTAAGTTTAAACAACAAAAATGTTCAGTATGTCAAGATCTATCTACCCTGCAATTTTGAAGTAAAAACCCATTTTGGAGTCATTGCCCTTTTTTCATCAAATGTTTTAAAATTTTAATACTTTACATCTTATATTTCAAAAACTATAAGAGATATATGTTACGTTTAAACTGCAAACATGTTCAGTATGTCAAGATCTATCGACCAAGGTGGCCACACAGCCGAACTTAGCTTAACATAGGACCCTATGGGAAATTCACATAAAAATCTTCTTGTCTGGAACCAGTTGCTCAATTGGAACCAAACTTTGATAAAATATTCATTGCATGGTCCTCATCCAAAATTGTGTCCGGTGGTCCCGCTCTCTGACCAAGATGGCTGCACAGCTAAACTTAGTTTAACATAGGACCCTAAGGGAAATTGGCACAAAAACCATCTTGTCTGGAACCAGAAGCTCAATTAGAACCAAACTTTGATGGAATAGTCATTTGATTATCCTT
This sequence comes from Gigantidas platifrons, assembly GCA_002080005.1. Taxonomy (NCBI): domain Eukaryota; kingdom Metazoa; phylum Mollusca; class Bivalvia; order Mytilida; family Modiolidae; genus Gigantidas; species Gigantidas platifrons. Next base: position 11,444 of record MJUT01004109.1, on the reverse strand, counting down.
TTCCAAAATTGTGTCCGGCAGTCACGCTCTCCCACCAAGATGGCAACCACAGTGCAGTTGCGTTGTTATTGAAAGCAACTTTGATCCAGGTGAGCGATTACAGACTCCTGGGATCCTCTGGTTTTAATCTTTATAGCATAAACATGTACAGTACATTAAAAATCAAAAGTACCATCCAGCTTCATTGCCACTGTCAGTATCAAAATAACTTGATATTCAGAAAAAGAAGAAATCATAAAATTCAGAAAATAATAAGGACCGTTAGAAAGGGTAATGTATAAGACTATCTGAATGTTGCATTGTTGTGGACAGATATTGACAGACAGTTTCTTCAGCTGTCTAATTTCTGTGACGTGGTCGTCACATGGATATTGACTTTCATTACTCACGTGACTGGAGTGCATATCTCAACGACGCAAAAGACTTACCTGAACCCTAGTTAATTGATGATGGCAATGAAGTGAAGCTTCTACTGAAGAATATAATGCACCTGTGACATTGGCTTTTTCGACAAGCATTATTATAGGGAACGGTCATTATTTAATAGCTGAGGGGGT
>MJUT01004096.1:153870-203252 GCA_002080005.1 Gigantidas platifrons | reverse complement strand
CATAGAACCTATTATCATTGATTTTTGTGATGATGACTCGGAAGACGACACGGGTTAAAGTATAATCATATTAAGTATAATAGACAGAGAAAAATGCAAAAATCGAATAAATGTCACGTTAAAGCCAATGCCGAAAATATTTGAAACATGTGTCTGCAAATTCATTAAGGTTTAATAACAACAGTTGTAACTGTTGAAACTATCTGGGGTCACATGAATTTATTAACTTATATATTGATTATAACACATAAATAATACACAAAACAACTTGACAGAAAATAATAAACAGGGACAGTTTACAATCCAACCGAAAACCAAGAACAAAACGGGCCTCGCATTCATGAAAAGTAAAAACAAACAAACACAAAGGTCGAAACTTCGGATTCCTGTTTTGGATAAGCATTTTGAAGTGGAATAGGTTAAATATATATTTCCAAACTTTTAGCTCACGTTTGAGTTGAAAGATATAACTTGGTTTAGTAGAATAGTTACTGGCCCGGGTGGTTCAATGAGTTAGGTAGTGGATCTAACAACTCATACAAGCCCATCACCAATACGGCGTGGGTTCAAGCCCGGCTTTGTAAATTACAAAAAAGGGTGCACTCGACTCGCAGTCGTAAGTGATAAAGTTTACCAGTTGCTTGCCCATGGTCGGTGGTTCTCTCTGGGTACTTCGGCTTGCTCCACCACTAACTGGTCGCCATGATATAGCTGAAACATTGTTGAAAGTGGCGTTAAAACACCAAAAATCTATCAATCAATTTGAATAGTTACGTAAGTATCAATGATTCATCAATAATTTTTGCAGTTTTTAGGTATATTTTTTACCAATGCTAAGTTGAAGGTTTGGTAAAATATAGCTAAAAAATGACAGTCCTTAATGTCAAATCTACCCCTACCCCACCCCCTAAAAAAAAAAATCCTCCTATTGATCTCTTGAGGTTCTATAGTTTAAAAATGTACTAATTTTACGAGCATTTTTTAATTAGGAAGTTGCAGAATCTCAAAACTCATTTTTCGTTCCGTTTCTTACATGTATGTAAATTAAAAATGTCATACAGAATCGAACAAAACGACAATCATATATTCTTCCTATTATATGATATATGAAAACTTCATTTTTTCATTATTAAAGGCATATTGTCTACCAAAATCGTAATTTTTCATGCCCAAAATTATTGTCGTTTTCCGTACTGCCCTTCATCAAATGAAGATTAAACATCGAATTATTGGCGAATACGTTACGATTGAAACAACTTTAAACGAGCGTGACAATTTGAAGTGTTTGAATCTTAACAGTATTTTCCTTACGTCAAAACTAAAACCCCGAGAGTTCCAAACTTCCGTTTTTTATTGGCGGCGCTGATACTTTCACTTTGATTTTTGTCATCCTGGACAATAATTCAGTTAACGATAGTTTTGGGTATTTTTTTGTCAAAAAAAGAACACCAATCGTATCTTTTGCAGCATAACTGTTTAATGATAGCTTAAATAAATCATTTATGGACAGTTAAAATGTTTCAACCAAATCGTAGACAATATGCCTTTAAAGACAGAAGTGTTATATATTTAGTTTAAAAATAAAAACACAGGTACAATATTTTACAGGTTAAAATCAATGAACTCAATAGTGCGTGTAGGAAATGGTGACGAGCTCTACGGAGAATAATGGAATCTTTCGGGTGACCGTCGAGTGTCTATTGTGCTCAGGGATTTAAACCCACGACAGCAGGTTGTTCTCTTTCATAGACTTAATAGAACGTATTCGGCCCTGGTCATATTGAAAAATCGCATTTTAAAGGAGTTTTAAGGTGTATATTTTGAGTTTTATGAAATACGGAGGGAATAAGTCACAGTCCCTTTTAATGCGCTCCCAATGGGGTTGTTAATGGTAGAACTATGAACATACTAATACACTTCAACATGTTCAACAACATGGCTGCCAACCGTTAATAAATTAAAAAAGACAAATCACGTGACCTAAACTAATAGTTCTAATAGTTAGCACAGTATCTATGATAGGTGTGTTTGATTTGTCTACAATACCGTTCTAATAGGTAACACATTATCTATGATAGGTCTGTTTGACTTGTCTAAACTACTGTTCTAACATTTAACACATTGTCTATGAAAGGTCTATTTGATTTGTCTAAGCTACTGTTCTGATTGTTAACACAGTGACTATGATAAGTCTGTTTCATTTATCTACAATACTTTTCTAATAGTTAACCTAATGTCTATGAGAGTTATGTTTAATTGGTCTACAATACCGTCATAAGAGTTAGCACAGTATATATGACAGGTCTGTTTGATTTTCCTACAATATCGTTCTAATATTTAACACAGTGTATGTGATAGGTCTGTTTGATTTGTCTACAATACCGTTCTAAAAGTTAACAGTTTCTGTGATAGGTCTAATAGTTAACACAGTGTGTATGATAGGTCTGTTTGATTTGTATACAATACCGTTTTAATAGTCAACACAGTGTCTATGATAGGTCTGTTTAGTTTCTCTACAATACCGTTCTAATAGTTAACACATAATCTGGGTAGGTCTGTTTAATTTAACTACAAAACCGTTCTAATAGTAAATATAGTGTATATGACATGTCTGTTTGATTTATTTACAATACCGTTCTCATACTTAACACAGTGTATATGATAGGTCTGTTTGATTTGTCTACAATACCGTTTTAATAGTCAACACAGTGTCTATGAATGGTCTGTTTAATTTCTCTACAATACCGTTCTGATAGTTAACACAGAATCTGTGATAGGTATGCTTGATTTATCTACAATACAGTTTTAAAAGTCAACACAGTGTCAATGATAGGTCGGTTTCGTTTATCTACAATACTGTTCTAATAATGAACACAGTGACTATGATAGGTCTATTTGGTTAGTCTACAATACCGTTCTAATAGTCAACACAGTCTCTATGATATGTCTGTTTCATTTGTGTACAATACCGTTCTAATAGTCAACACAATGTCTATGATAAGTCTGTTTGATTTGTCTACACTACCGTTCTAATAGTTAGCACAGTGTATGTGATGGGTCTGTTTGATTTGTTAATAATGCAGTTATAATTGTTAATACAGTGTATATGATAGGTCTGTTTGAATTGTTTACAAAACAGTTATAACAGTAAGCACAGTGTATGTGATAGGTCTGTTTGATTTGTCAATAATGTATTTGCAATACCTTTCTAATAGTTAGCACAGTGTATATGATAGGTCTGTTTGATTTCTCTACAATACCGTTTTAATAGTTAACAGAGTGTATGCTATTGGTCTGTTTGACTTGTCTACAATACCGTTTTACTAGTTAGCACAGTGTCTATGATAGGTCTATTTGATTTGTCTACACTAACTTTCTAATAGTTAACACAGTGTATGCTATAGGTCTGTTTGATTTGTCTACATTACCGTTCTAATAGTTAACGCAGGGTCTATGATAGGTTTGTTTGATTTGTTTACAATGCCGTTCTAAAAGTTACCACTGTGTGTATGATAGGTCTGTTTGATTTTTCTACAATTCCGTTCTAATAGTTAAAACACAGTGTGATAGGTCTGTTTGATTTGTGTGTAATACCGTTTTAATAGTCAACACAGTGTCTGTGAATGATCGGTTTGATTTGTCTACAATACCGTTCTAAAAGTTAACAATTTCTGTGATAGGTCTAATTGTTAACACAGTGTGTATGATAGGTCTGTTTGATTTGTATACAATACCGTTTTAATAGTCAACACAGTGTCTATGATAGGTCTGTTTAATTTCTCTACAATACCGTTCTAATAGTTAACACATAACCTGTGGTAGGTCTGTTTAATTTAACTACAAACCGTTCTAATAGTAAATATAGTGTATATGATATGTTTGTTTGATTTATCTACAATACCGTTCTCATACTTAACACAGTGTGAATGATATGTCTGTTTGATTTGTCTAGAATACCGTTTTAATAGTCAACACAGTGTCTATGAATGGTCTGTTTAATTTCTCTACAATACTGTTCTAATAGTTAACACATAATATGTGATAGGTATGCTTGATTTATCTACAATACAGTTTTAAAAGTCAACACAGTGACTATGATAGGTCTATTTGATTAGTCTACAATACCGTTTTAATAAACAATACAGTCTCTATGATAGGTCTGTTTCATTTGTGTACAATACCATTCTAATAGTCAACACAATGTCTATGATAGGTGTGTTTGATTTGTCTACACTACCGTTCTAATAGTTAGCACAGTGTATGTGATGGGTCTGTTTGATTTGTTAATAATGCAGTTATAATTGTTAACACAGTGTATATGATAGGTCTGTTTGAATTGTTTACAAAACAGTTCTAACAGTAAGCACAGTGTATGTGATAGGTCTGTTTGATTTGTCAATAATGTATTTGCAATACCTTTCTAACAGTTAGCACAGTGTCTATGATAGGTCTGTTTGATTTCTCTACAATGCCGTTTTACTAGTTATCACAGTGTCTATGATAGGTCTATTTGATTTGTCTACAATGCCGTTCTAAACGTTACCACTGTGTGTATGATAGGTCTGTTTGATTTTTCTACAATTCCGTTCTAATAGTTAAAACACAGTGTGATAGATCTGTTTGATTTGTGTGTAATACCGTTTTAATAGTCAACACAGTGTCTATAGATGATCTGTTTCATGTTTCTACAATTCCCTTCTAATAGTTAACACAGTGTATGTGACAGGTCTGTTTGATTTGTCTACAATGCTGTTCTAATAGTTAGCACAGTGTCTATGATAGGTCTGTTTGATTAGTGTACAATACCGTTCTAATAGTTAACACAGTGTCTATGATAGGTCTGTTTCAGTTGTATACAAGACCGTTCTAATAGTTAACACAGTGTATGTGATAGGTCTGTTTGCTTTATCTACAATACCGTTCTAATTGTTATCACAGCTTCTATGATATTTCTGTTTGATTTATCTACAATACCGTTCTAATAGTTAAAACAGTGTGTATGATAGGTCTGCTAAATATGTTTACAATACCGTTTCAATAGTCAACACAGTGTCTATGATAGGTTTTTTGTCTAATATACCGTCCTTATAGTTAATACTGTGTCTATAAATATAAGAGAGATCATTTGATATAGGCATATCCTTAAAAAGCGTAACTTTAGTTCAGAGCTCACTAGACTGCAAAGCAAATGTTGAACAATTGAGCCACCAGTGTTTTGAAAGGAGTGTTCAAATATGTGAACCGCTAGACATAGAGGTTAAAGAACCTAGAATATGCGGGAGACACATAATGAGACATAATGTTGAAGCAGAGGGTCCGGAAGACTACATTAGGAAGTCAATAACTGTACCTTTTCTCGACTATGCGCTAAATGAAAAGAAAACAAGGTTTACCGACCTACACACAAGAACTGATTTGGGACTACAATTGGTTCCATCAATTATTGAAAATATTGCTCCATAATTGAGCCCCCAGTCAACTGAGTCTCTGGATCCGCCCCTGTGAATTGTCTACACTACCATTCTCATAGTTAAGACACTGTCTATGATAGGTCCGCTTGATTAACACAGTGACTATGATAGGTATAGTTGAGTTGCCTACAATACTGTTCTAATAGTTAACACAGTGACTATCATAGGTATATTTGAATTGTCTATCATACCGTTCTAATAGTTAACACAGTGTCTATGTTAGGTCAATTTGATTTGTCTACATTACCTTTCTAATAGTTAATACAGTCCTTATGATAAGTCTGTATGATTTTCCTACAATACCGTTCTCATAGTTAAGACACTGTCTATGATAAGTCTGCTTGATTTGTCTATCAAACCGTTCTAATAGTTAAGACACTGTCTATGATAGATCGGTTTGATTTGTCTGCAAATCCGTTCTAATAGATGACACAGTGTCCATGATAGGTCTGTTTGATTTATCTCCAATACCGTTACAATAGTTAACACATTGCCTATGATAGGTCTGTTTGATTTGTCTACGATACCGTTCTAATAGTTTACAGAGCTTCTTATGATAGGTAAGTTTGATTTGTCTATAATACCGTTTCAATAGTCAACACAGTGTCTATGGTAGGTTTTTTGTCTAATATACCGTTCTTATAGCTAATACTGTGTCTATAAATATAAGAGAGATCATTTGATATAGGCATATCCTTAAAAAGCGTAACTTTAGTTCAGAGCTCACTAGACTGCAAAGCGAATGTTGAACAATTGAGCCACCAGTGTTTTGAGAGGAGTGTTCAAATATGTGAACCGCTTGACATAGAGGTTAAAGAACATAGAATATGCGGGAGACACATAATGAGAGATAATGTTGAAGCAGAGGGTCCGGAAGACTACATTAGGAAGTCAATAACTGTACCTTTTCTCGACTTTGCGCTAATTGAAAAGAAAACAAGGTTTACCGTCCTACACACAAGAACTGATTTGGGACTACAATTGGTTCCATCAATTATTGAAAATATTGCTCCATAATTGAGCCCCCAGTCAACAGGGTCTCTGGATCCGCCCCTGTGATTTGTCTACACTACCGTTCTCATAGTTAAGACACTGTCTATGATAGGTCTGCTTGATTTGTCTATCAAACCGTTCTAATAGTAAAGACACTGTCTATGATAGCTCTGTTTGATTTGTCTACAATAACGTTTTATAAATTAGCACACTGTCTATGATAGTTCTGGTTGATTTGTCTACAATACCGTTCTAATAGTTAACACACTGTTTATGGTAAGTCTGTTTGATTTATCTACTATACCGTTCTAATAGTAAACGAAGTGTCTATCACAGCTCTGTTTGGTTAGTTTACAAAACCGTACTAATCGTTAACATAGTGTCTATGATAGGTCTGTTTGAATTGTGTACAATGCCGTTCTAATAGTTAACACATTGCCTATTATAGGTGTGTTTGATTTGTCTACGATACCATTCTAATAGTTGACAGAGTGACTATGATAGGTATGTCTGATTCGTATAGAATGATGTTCTATTAGTTAACACAGTGTGTATGATAGATCGGCTTGATTTGTCTACAATGCCGTTTTCATAGTTAACAGAGTTTCTATGATAGGTTTGTTTGATTTGTTTACACTACCCTTCTAATAGTAAACACAGTGTCTATTATAGGTATGTTTGATTTGTCTACATTACCATTCTAATAGTAAACAGAGTCTCTATGATAGGTCTATTATAGGTATGCTTGAATTGTCTATCATACTGGTCTTATAGTTAACACAGTGTCTATGATAGTTCTATTTGATCTGTCTGCAATACAGTCCTAATAGTAAACAGAGTCTCTATGATAGGTCTACTTGATTTGTCAACAATACCGTTCTAATAGTGAACAAAGTGTCTATTATAGGTCGGTTTAATTTATTAACACAGTGGATATGATAGGATGTTTGATTTGCACACAATACCGTTCTAAAAATTAATACAGTGTATATGATAAGTATGCTTGATTTATCTACAATACCGTTCTAATAATGAACACAGTGTCTATTATAGGTCGGGTTGATTTGTTAACATAGTGGTTATGATATGTATGTTTGATTTGCCCACAATACCATTCTAATAGTTTACACAATAACTATGATAGGTCGGTTTGATTTGTTTACAATACCGTTCTAAAAGTTAACACAATGTATATCATAAGTATGCTTGATTTATCTACAGTACGTTCTAATACATAACAGTGTCTATGATAGATCTGTTTGATTTGTGTACAATACCATTCCAATAGTAAACACAGTCTCTATGATAGGTCTGTTTAATCTGTCTACAATTCCGTTCTAATAGTTAACACAGTGTCTATGATAGGTCGGTTTGATTTGTCTAAAATACCGTTCTAATAGCTACCACAGTGTCTATGATAAGTATGCTTGATTTATCTACAATACCTTTCTAATAGTTGACACATTATCTATGATAGGTTTGTTTGATCTGTCTACTATACCGTTCTAATAGTTAACACATTGTCTATGATAAATATGTCTGATTTGTCTACAACATCGTTCTAATAGTTCATTCAGTTTATGTGATAGGACTGTTTGATTTGTATACAATACCATTCTTATAGTTAACACAGTGTGTATGATAGGTAAGCATGATTTGTCTACACTACCATTTTAACAGTCAACACAGTGGCTATGATAAGTATTGTTTGATTTATTTACTATACCGTTATAATAGTTAGCAAAGTGTCTATACTAGGTCTGTTTGATTAGATTAAAAAACCGTACTAATCGTTAACATAGTGTATATGATAGGGTTGCTTGATTTGTCTACAATGCCGTTCTAATAGTTACCGCTGTGACTAAGATAGGTATGTTTGATTTGTCTACAATACCGTTCTAATAGTTAACACAGTGTTTATGATAGGTCTGTTTGATTTGTCTACAATACCGTTCTAATAGTTTACATAGTGTCTATGATAGGTCTGTTTGATTTGTCTACAATTGCGTTCTTATAGTTTATACAGTGTCTATGATAGGTCTGTTTGATATGTCTACAATGCCGTTCTATTAGTTACCGCAGTGACTAAGATAGGTATGTTTGATTTGTCTACAATACCGTTCTTATAGTTAACACAGTGTCCATGATAGGTATGTTTGATTTGTCTACAATACCGTTATAATAGTTTACATAGTGTCTATGATAGGGTTGCTTCATTTGTCTATAATACCGTTCTAATAGTTAACACATTGTCTTATATAGGTCGGTTTGATTTGTTAACATAGTGGCTATGATATGTATGTTTGATTTCCCCACAATACCGTTCTAATAGTTTACACAATAACTATGATAGGTCTGTTTGATTTGTTTACAATACCGTTCTAAAAGTTAACACAATGTATATGATAAGTATGCTTGATTTATCTGCAATACCGTTCTAATACTTAACAGTGTCTATGATAGATCTGTTTGATTTGTGTACAATACCGTTCCAATAGTAAACACATTCTCTATGATAGGTCTGTTTAATCTGTCTACAATACCGTTCTAATACTTAACAGTGTCTATGATAGATCTGTTTGATTTCTGTACAATACCGTTCCAATAGTAAACACATTCTCTATGATAGGTCTGTTTAATCTGTCTATAATACCGTTCTAATAGTTAACACAATGTCTATGATAGGGCTGTTTGATTTATTTACAATACTGTTCTAATAGTTAACAGAGTGCCTATGATAGGTCTGTTTGATCTGTCTACAATACAGTCCTTATAGTAAACAAAGTCTCAATGAGAGGTCTGCCTGACTTGTCAACAATGCTGTTCTAATAGTGAAAAGAGTGTCTGTTATAGGTCGGTTTGATTTATTAACACAGTGGATATGATAGGATGTTTGATTTGCCCTCAATACCGTTCTAATAGTTAATACAATGACTATGATAGGTCTCTTTGATTTGTTTACAATACTGTTCTAAAAGTTAGCACAGTGTATATGATAAGTATGTTTGATTTATGTACAACAACGTTCTAATAGCTAACCCAATGTTTATGATAGGTGTGTTTGATTTGTCTACAATACCGTTCTAATAGTTAACAGAGTGCCTATCATAGGTTTATTTGATCTGTCTACAATACAGTCCTTATAGTAAACAGAGTCTCAATGACAGGTCTGCCTGACTTGTCAACAATGCTGTTCTAATAGTGAAAAGAGTGTCTGTTATAGGACGGTTTGATTTATTAACACAGTGGATATGATAGGATGTTTGATTTGCCCTCAATACCGTTCTAATAGTTAACACAATGACTATGATAGGTCTGTTTGATTTGTTTACAATACCGTTCTAAAAGTTAGCACAGTGTATATGATAAGTATGCTAGATTTATCTACAATACCGTTATAATAATGAACGCAGTGTCTATTATAGGTCGGTTTGATTTGTTAACATAGTGGCTATGATATGTATGTTTGATTTGCCCACAATACCGGTCTAATAGTTTACACAATAACTATGATAGGTCGGTTTGATTTGTTTACAATACCGTTCTAAAAGTTAACACAATGTATATGATAAGTATGCTTGATTTATCTACAATACCGTTCTAATAGTTAACACAGTGGCTATGATAGGTGTGTTTGATTTGTTATCAATACCGTGATAATAGTTAACACCGTGTCAATGATAGGTATGTTTGATTTGTCTACAATACCGTTCTAATAGTTAACACAGTGTCTATGATAGGTCTGTTTGATTTTTCTACAATTCCGTTCTAATAGTTTACACAGTGTCTATGATAGGTCTGGTTGATTAGTTTATAAAGCCGTACTAATCGTTAACATAGTGTCTATGATAGGTCTGTTTGATATGTCTACAATGCCGTTATAATGGTTACAGCAGTGACTAAGATAGGTATGTTTGATTTGTCTACAATACCGTTCTAATAGTTAACACAATGTCTATGATAGGGCTGTTTGATTTATTTACAATACTGTTCTAATAGTTAACAGAGTGCCTATGATAGGTCTGTTTGATTTATTTACAACAACGTTATAATAGCTAACCCAATGTTTATGATTGGTGTGTTTGATTTGTCTACAATACCGTTCTAATAGTTAACACAGTGTCTATGATAGGTTTATTTGATCTGTCTACAATACAGTCCTTATAGAAAACAGAGTCTCAATGACAGGTCTGCCTGACTTGTCAACAATGCTGTTCTAATAGTGAAAAGAGTGTCTGTTATAGGTCGGTTTGATTTATTAACACAGTGGATATGATAGGATGTTTGATTTGCCCTCAATACCGTTCTAATAGTTAACACAATGACTATGATAGGTCTGTTTGATTTGTTTACAATACCGTTCTATAAGTTAACACAATGTATATGATAAGTATGCTTGATTTATCTACAATACCGTTCTAACACTTAACAGTGTCTATGATAGATCTGTTTGATTTCTGTACAATACCGTTCCAATAGTAAACACAGTCTCTATGATAGGTCTGTTTAATCTGTCTACAATACCGTTCTAATAGTTAACAGAGTGCCTATGATAGGTCTGTTTGATTTATTTACAATACTGTTCTAATAGTTAACAGAGTGCCTATGATAGGTCTGTTTGATTTATTTACAACAACGTTCTAATAGCTAACCCAATGTTTATGATATTTATCACATTGTCTATGATAAGTCTGTCTGATTTGTCTACAACATCGTTCTAATTGTTAATACAGTATATGTGATGGTTCTGTTTGATTTGTCTACAATACCGTTATAATAGTTTACATAGTGTCTATGATAGGTCTGTTTGATTTGTCTACAATTGCGTTCTAATAGTTTACACAGTGTCTATGATAGGTCTATTTGGTAAGTCTACAATGCCGTTCTAATATTTACCGCAGTGACTAAGATAGGTATGTTTGATTTGTCTACAATACCCTTCTTATAGTTAACACAGTGTCCATGATAGGTATGTTTGATTTGTTTACAATACCGTACTAAAAGTTAACACAGTGTATATGATAAGTATTGTTTGATTTATTTACTATACGTTCTAATAGTAAGGAAAAAGTGTGTATAATAGGTCTGTTTGACTAGTTTACAAAACCGTACTAATGGTTAACATAGTGTCTATGATAGGTTTGCTTGATTTGTCTAAAATGCCGTTCTAATAGTTACCGCAATGACTAAGATAGGTATGTTTGATTTGTCTACAATTCCGTTCTTATAGTTAACACAGTGTCAATGATAGGTATACTTGATTTGTTTACAATACCGTTCTTATAGTTAACACAGTGTCAATGATAGGTATGCTTGATTTATCTACAATACCGTTCTAATAGTGAACACAGTGTCTTATATAGATCGGTTTGATTTGCTAACATAGTGGCTATGATATATATGTTTAATTTTCCCACAATACCGTACTAATAGTTAACACAGTGTATATGATAGGTCTGTTTGATTTATCTACAATTCCGTTCTAATAGTTTACACAGTATCTATGATAGGTTTGTTTGATCTGTCTACTATACCGTTCTAATAGTTTTCACATTGTCTATGATAAGTCTGTCTGATTTGTCTACAACATCGTTCTAATAGTTAATACAGTGTATGTGATGGGTCTGTTTGATTTGTCTACAATACCGTTCTAATAGTTAACACAGTGTTTATGATAGGTCTGTTTGATTTGTCTACAATACCGTTCCAATAGATTACATAGTGTCTATGATAGGTCTGTTTGATTTGTCTACAATTGCGTTCTAATAGTTTACACAGTGTCTATGATAGGTCTATTTGATAAGTCTACAATGCCGTTCTAATAGTTACCGCAGTGACTAAGATAGGTATGTTTGATTTGTCTACAATACCGTTCTTATAGTTAACACAGTGTCCATGATAGGTATGTTTGATTTGTTTGCAATACCGTTCTAAAAGTTAACACAGTGTATATGATAAGTATTGTTTGATTTATTTACTATACTGTTCTAATAGTAAAGAAAATGTGTATAATAGGTCTGTTTGACTAGTTTACAAAACCGTACTAATCGTTAACATAGTGTCTATGATAGGTTTGCTTGATTTGTCTAAAATGTCGTTTTAATAGTTACCGCAGTGACTAAGATAGGTATGTTTGATTTGTCTACAATACCGTTCTTATAGTTAACACAGTGTCAATGATAGGTATGCTTGATTTGTTTACAATACCGTTCTAAAAGTTAGCACAGTGTATATGATAAGTATGCTTGATGTATCTACAATACCGTTCTAATAGTGAACACAGTTTCTAATATTGGTCGGTTTGATTTGCTAACATAGTGGCTATCATATGTATGTTTAATTTGCCCACAATACCGTTCTAATAGTTAACACAGTGTCTATGATAGGTCTGTTTGATTTATCTACAATTCCGTTCTAATAGTTTACACAGTATCTATGATAGGTCTGTTTGACTAGTTTACAAAACCGTACTAATCGATAACATAGTGTCTATGATAGGTTTGTTAGATTTGTCTACAATGCCGTTCTAATAGTTATTGCAGTGACTAAGATGGGTATGTTTGATTAGTTTACAGTACCGTTCTAATAGTTAACACAGTGTTTATGACAGGTCTGTTTGATTTGTCTACAATACCGTTCTAACGGTTAACACAGTGTATATGATAGGTCTGTTTGATTTGTCTACAATACCGTTCTAACAGTTTACACATTGTCTATGATAGGTCTGTTTGATTAGTTTTTAAATCCGAACTAATCGTTAACATAGTGTCTATGATAGGTATGTTTGATATGTCTACAAGCCGTTCTAATAGTGACCGCAGTGACTAAGATAGGTATGTTTGATTTATCTACAATACCGTTCTAATAGTTAACACAATGGCTATGATAGGGTTGTTTAATTTATTTACAATACTGTTCTAATAGTTAACACAGTGCCTATGATAGGTCTGTTTGATTTATTTACACTAACGTTCTAATAGTGAACGCAGTGACTAAGATAGGTATGTTTGATTTGTCTACAATACCGTTCTAATAGTTAACACAGTGTCTGATAGGTCTGTTCGATTTGTTTACAATACCGTTCTAATAGTTAACACCGTGTCTATGATAGGTCTGTTTGATCTGTCTACTATACCGTTCTAATAGTCAACACATTTTCCAATATAAGTCTGTCTGATTTGTCTACAACGCCGTTCTAATAGTTAAGACAGAGTATGTGATAGGTCTGTTTGATTTGTCTACAATGCCATTCTTATAATTAACACAGTGTGTATGATAGCTCTGTTTGATTTGTCTACAATAACGTTTAATAAATTAACACACTGTCTATGATAGTTCTGGTTGATTTGTCTACAATACCGTTCTAATAGTTAACACACTGTCTATGGTAAGTCTGTTTGATTTATCTACTATACCGTTCTAATAGTAAGCAAAGTGTCTATCATCCCTCTGTTTGATTAGTTTACAAAACCGTACGAATCGTTAACATAGTGTCTATGATAGGTATGTTTGATTTGTGTACAATGCCGTTATAATATTTACTACTGTGACAAAGATAGGTCTGTTTGATTTGTATAGAATACCGTTCAATTAATTAACACCGTGTTTATGATAGATCGGTTTGATTTGTCTACAATGCCGTTTCCATAGTTAACAGAGTTTCTATGATAGGTTTGTTTGATTTGTCTACAACACCGTTCTAATAGTGAACACAGTGGCTATGATAAGTCTGTTTGATGTATCTACTATACCGTTCTAATAGTGAACACAGTGTCTATTATAGGTATGTTTGATATGTCTACAAAACCGTTCTAATAGTTAACACATTGCCTATGATAGGTGTGTTTGATTTTTCTACGATACCGTTCTAATAGTTAACACATTGCCTATGATAGGTGTGTTTCATTTGTCTACGATACCGTTCTAATAGTTGACAGAGTGACTATGATAGGTATGTTTGAGTTGCATAGAATGATGGTCTATTAGTTAACAAAGTGTGTATGATAGATCGGCTTGCTTTGTCTACAATGCCGTTTTCATAGTTAACAGAGTTTCTATGATAGGTTTGTTTGATTTGTTTACACTACCGTTCTAATAGTAAACACAGTGTCTATTATAGGTATGCTTGAATTGTCTATCATACTGGTCTTATAGTTAACACAGTGTCTATGATAGTTCTATTTGATCTGTCTACAATACAGTCCTTATAGTAAACAGAGTCTCTATGATAGGTCTGCTTGAATTGTCAACAATACCGTTCTAATAGTGAACAAAGTGTCTATTATAGGTCGGTTTGATTTATCAACACAGTGGATATGATAGGATGTTTGATTTGCCCACAATACCGTTGTAATAGTTAACACAATGACTATGATTGGTGTGTTTGATTTGTTTACAATACCGTTCTAAAAGTTAACACAGTGTATATGATAAGTATGCTTGATTTATCTACAATACCGTTCTAATAGTGAACACAGTGTCTTATATAGGTCGGTTTGATTTGTTTACATAATGGCTATGATATGTATGTTTGATTTGCCCACAATACCGTTCTAATAGTTTACACAATGACTATGATAGGTCGGTTTGATTTGTTTACAATACCGTTGAAAAAGTTAACACAATGAATATGATAAGTATGCTTGATTTATCTTCAATACCGTTCTAATAGTTAACACAGTGTCAATGATAGGTGTGTTTGATTTGTTATCAATACCGTTATAATAATTAACTACGTGTCAATGATAGGTCTGTTCGATTTGTTTACAATGCCGTTCTAATAGTTAACACCGTGTTTATGATAGGTCTGTTTGATCTGTCTACTATACCGTTCTAATAGTTAACATATGTTCTATTATAAGTCTGTCTGATTTGTCTACAACGCCGTTCTAATAGTTAAGACACTGTCTATGATAGTTCTGGTTGATTTGTCTACAATACAGTTCTAATAGTTAACACACTGTCTATGGTAAGTCTGTTTGATTTATCTACTATACCGTTCTAATAGTAAACAAAGTGTCTATCACAGCTCTGTTTGATTAGTTTACAAAACCTTACTAATCGTTAACACAGTGTCTATGATAGGTCTGTTTGATTTGTGTACAATCCCGTTGTAATATTTACCACAGTGACTAAGATAGGTCTGTTTGATTTGTATAGAATACCGTTCAATTAGTTAACACAGTGTTTATGATAGATCGGTTTGATTTGTCTACAATGCCGTTTGCAAAGTTAACAGAGTTTCTATGATAGGTTTGTTTGATTTGTCGACAAGACCGTTCTAATAGTGAACACAGTGGCTATTATAGGTATGCTTGAATTGTCTATCATACCGGTCTTACAGTTAACACAGTGTCTATGGTAGTTATATTTGATCTGTCTACAATACAGTCCTTATAGTAAACAGAGTCTCTATTATAGGTCTTCTTGATTTGTCAACAATACCGTTCTAATAGTGAACAAAGTGTCTATTATAGGTCGGTTTGATTTATTAACACAGTGGATATGATTGGATGTTTGATTTGCCCACAATACCGTTCTAATAGTTAACACAATGACTATGATAGGTCTGTTTGATTTGTTTACAATACCGTTCTAAAAGTTAGCACAGTGTATATGATAAGTATGCTTGATTTATCTACAATACCGTTCTAATAGTGAACAAAGTGTATATTATAGGTCGGTTTGATTTGTTAACATAGTGGCTATGATATGTCTGTTTGATTTGTCTACAATACCATTATAATAGTTTACACAATAACTATGATAGGTCGGTTTGATTTGTCTACAACGCCGTTCTAACAGTTAAGACCGTGTATGTGATAGGTCTGTTTGATTTGTCTACAATGCCATTCTTATAGTTAACACAGTGTGTATGATAGCTCTGTTTGATTTGTCTACAATAACGTTTTATAAATTAACACACTGTCAATGATAGTTCTGGTTGATTTGTCTACAATACCGTTCTAAAAGTTAACACACTGTCTATGGTAAGTCTGTTTGATTTATCTACTATACCGTTCTAATAGTAAGCAAAGTGTCTATCACCGCTCTGTTTGATTAGTTTACAAAAGTGTACTAATCGTTAACACAGTGTCTATGATAGGTCTGTTTGATTAGTTTACAAAACCGTACTAATCGTTAACATTGTGTCTGTGATATATCTGTTTGATATGTCTACAATGCCGTTCTAATAGTTACCACAGTGACTAAGATAGGTATGTTTGATTTGTCTACAATACAGTTCTTATAATTAACACAGTGTCAATGATAGGAATGTTTGATTTGTTTACAATACCATTCTAAAAGTTAACACAGTGTATATGATAAGTATGCTTGATTTATCTACAATACAGGTCTAATAGTGAACACAGTGTCTTATATAGGTCGGTTTGATTTGTTAACATAGTGGCTATGATATGTATGTTTGATTTGCCCACAATACCGTTCTAATAGTTTACACAATGACTATGATAGGTCGGTTTGATTTGTTTACAATACCGTTCAAAAAGTTAACACAATGTATATGATAAGTATGCTTGAATTATCTACAATACCGTTCTAATAGTTAACACAGTGTCTATGATAGGTGTGTTTGATTTGTTTACATTAACGTTATAATAGCTAACCCAATGTTTATGATAGGTGTGTGTGATTTGTCTACAATACCATTCTAATAGTTAACACAGTGTTTATGATAGGTCTGTTTGATTTGTCTACAGTACCGTTCTAATAGTTAACACAGTGTCTATGATAGGTGTGTTCGATTTGTTTACAATACCGTTCTAATAGTTAACACGTGTCTATGATAGGTCAGTTTGATTTGTCTACTATACCGTTCTAATAGTTAACGCATGTTCTATTATAAGTCTGTGTGATTTTTCTACAACGCCGTTGTAATAGTTAAGACAGTGTATGTGATAGGTCTGTTTGATTAGTCTACAATGCCATTCTTATAGATAACACAGTGTGTATGATAGCTCTGTTTGATTTATCTACAATAACGTTTTATAAATTAACACACTGTCTATGATAGTTCTGGTTGATTTGTCTACAATACCGTTCTAATAGTTAACACGCTGTCTATGGTAAGTCTGTTTGATTTATCAACTATACCGTTCTAATAGTAAGCAAAGTGTCTATCACCACTCTGTTTGATTAGTTTACAAAACCGTACTAATCGTTAACATAGTGTCTATGATAGGTCTGTTTGATTTGTCTACAATACCGTTCTAATAGTTAACACCGTGTCTATGATAGGTCTGTTTGATTTGTCTACTATACCGTTCTAATAGTTAACACATGTTCTATTATAAGTCTGTGTGATTTTTCTACAACGCCGTTGTAATAGTTAAGACAGTGTATGTGATAGGTCTGTTTGATTTGTCTACAATGCCATTCTTATAGTTAACACAGTGTGTATGATAGCTCTGTTTGATTTGTCTACAATAACGTTTTATAAATTAACACACTGTCTATGATAGTTCTGGTTGATTTGTCTACAATACCGTTCTAATACCTAACACACTGTCTATGGTAAGTCTGTTTGATTTATCAACTATACCGTTCTAATAGTAAGCAAAGTGTCTATCACCACTCTGTTTGATTAGTTTACAAAACCGTACTAATCGTTAACATAGTGTCTATGATAGGTCTGTTTGATTTGTCTACAATACCGTTCTAATAGTTAACACAGTGTTTATGATAGGTCTGCTTGATTTGTCTACAATACCGTTCTAATAGTTAACACAGTGTCTATGATAGGTCTGTTTGATTTGTCTACAATTCCGTTCTAATAGTTTACACAGTGTCTATGATAGGTCTGTTTGATTAGTTTACAAAGGCGTACTAATCGTTAACATTGTGTCTGTGATAGATCTGTTTGATATGTCTACAATGCCGTTCTGATAGTTACTGCAGTGACTAAGATAGGTATGTTTGATTTGTCTACAATACCGTTCTTATAGTTAACACAGTGTCAATGATGGGTATGTTTGATTTGTTTACAATACCGTTCTAAAAGTTAACACAGTGTATATGATAAGTATGCTTGGTTTATCTACAATACCGTTTTAATAGTGAACACAGTGTCTTATATAGGTCGGTTTGATTTGTTAACATAGTGGCTATGATATGTATGTTTGATTTGTCCACAATACCGTTCTAATAGTTAACACAGTGTCTATGATATGTGTGTTTGATTTGTTATCAATACCGTTATAATAGTTAACCCGTGTCAATGATAGGTATTTTTGATTTGTTTACAATACTGTTCTAATAGTTGACACAGTGTCTATGATAGGTCTGTTTGATTTGTCTACAATACCGTTCTAATAGTTAGCACAGTGTCTATCATAGGTCTGTTCGATTTGTTTACAATACCTTTCTAATATTTAACACCGTGTCTATGATAGGTCTGTTTGATTTGTGTACAATACCGTTCTAATAGTTAACCCAGTGTTTATGATAGATATGTTTGATTTGTCTACAATACCGTTCTAATAGTCAGCACAGTGTCTATAATAGGTCTGTTTGATTTGTTTACAATACCGTACTAATAGTTAGCATAGTGTTTATGATAGGTCTGTTTGATTTGTCTACAATACCGTTCTAATAGTTAACACGTGTGTATGATAGGTATGTTTGATTTGTTTACAATACCGTTCTAATAGTTAACACAATGACTATGATAGGTCGGTTTGATTTGTCTACAATACCGTTCTAATAGTTAACACAGTGTCTATGATATATATGTTTGATTTGTCTAAAATACCGTTCTAATAGTTAGCACATTGTCTATGATAGGTATGTTTGATTTGTCTACAATACCGTTCTAATAGTTAACATAGTGTCTATGATAGGTCTGTTTGATTTGTGTACAATACCGTTCTAATAGTTATCACAGTGTCTATGATAGGACAGTTTGATTTGTCTACAATACCGTTCTAATAGTTAACACAGTGTCTATGATAGGTCTGTTTGATTTGTTTACAATACCGTTCTAATAGTTAACACAGAGTTTATGATAGGTCTGTTTGTTTTGTCTACAATACCGTTCTAAGGGTTAACGCAGTGTTTATGACAGGTATATTTCATTTCTTTACAATACCGTATGTTTGATTTGTCTACAGTACCGTTCTAATAGTTAACACAGAGTCTATGATAGGTCTGGTTGATTTGTTTGCCATACCGTTCTAATAGTTAACATCGTGTCTAAGATATGTCTGTTTGATTTGTTTACAATACCGTTCTAATAGTTAACACAGTGTCTATGATAGGTCTGTTTGATTTGTCTACAATACCGTTCTAATAGTTAACACAGTGTCTATGATAGGTATGTTTGATTTGTTTACAATACCGTTCTAATAGTTAACACAGTGTCTATAATATTTCTGTTTGATTTGTCTACAATACCGTTCTAATAGTGAACACAGTGTCTATGATATTTCTGTTTAATTTGTCATCAATTCCGTTCCAATAGTTAACACAGTGCCTATGATAGGTCTGTTTGATTTATTTACAATAGCGTTCTAATAGTTAACACAGTGTCTATGATAGGACTGTTTGATTTGTGTACAATACCGTTCTAATAGTTATCACAGTGTCTATGATAGGACAGTTTGATTTGTCTACAATACCGTTCTAATAGTTTACAGTGTCTATGATAGGTCTGTTTGACTTGTCATCAATTCCGTTCTAAATAGTTAACACAGTGCCTATGATAGGTCTGTTTGATTTATTTACAATACCGTTCTAATAGTTAACACAGTGTCTATGATAGGACTGTTTGATTTGTGTACAATACCGTTCTAAAAATTAACACAATGTCTATGATAAGGCTGTTTGATTTATTTACAATACTGTTCTAATAGTTAACCCAGTGTTTATTATATGTTTGTTTGATTTGTCTACAATACCATGCTAAATAGATGTATGTCACTGTACCAACATTATAAAGACGAATGTATGGTGAAGGAATATACAATAATTATAACGTGATTGTACGTTTCGATTATCGTACATAGATGTTCCTAATTTCTGCACAGTGTTAAACAGATGCAAGATTAAACAATCTGGTGAACCTTAAATACAAGTAAAAGTTAATATTGATGAATATTTTAAAATCAAAATTTAATTATATAAATATAAATCGTTTGAACTTAAATGTTTGATTAAGGTTCATATTTACCTACGAGTACATACCGTATGCAATAAAATATGGAGGAATGCTTAACGATGATGATCTACAATTAACCTACTAGTACATAAAGTATATAATAAAATAAGGAGGAATGTTTAACGATGATGATATGCAATTAACCTACTAGTACATAAAGTATATAACAAGTGACATTTATGTGTATATCAATATATAACTAGTTTTAACAGAATACATCTGTTGATTGTGATGGATGTCGATATTTCGTTTAAAAAATACGTGAATATAAAACTGTTTTAAAAACATAAGTATGATGATTATGATGACTGTCAACGATTGTTTTAAAATCTTAGCAACTAATAAAACAATATCACGATGATGTACACAACTTAAACTGATTATGTTCTTTATTTACAGGTTAAAGTAAGTGATTATGTTCTTTATTTACAGGTTATTGTAAGTGTCAAGTGAAAACCAGACAGATAAGTACATCATCAATATAATCAATTACAAAACACAATGTTTACATTGTTACAGCTATTTATAGAGGAACAACACGATATAAATATTGATTTAATGTATATTCATGGTCGACATTATGAAGAGTTTGAAGATATCAGAGAAGTAATCATAATCCGTCCATCGAAAAACAGACAACACAGTGGCTAGACGAAAAAGAACAAAAGGACAAACAACGATCTACAAAACATTACACATAAAAGTAAAGATTGAGTAACAGGAACCCTACTAAAAACTGGAAGTGAACTAGTAGATAGTAATATGTACCTTATAAACAGAATAAGGATATCTTAGCTCTTTATACATGATAAATAAATTATCCATCGGTGGAATAAATATGAAGTAAAACAAAAAAAATAAAAAAAAAGGCACTGAAGATGTTGACTTCACTACGACCAGCACACAAGACCTTTATCAAATACCAATATCAATACAATACTTTATGTAACAAATAGTGACAACCTTGACATTATAATTTGTTTTATCCAATCATAGGTCGTCAAATAAATGCAATATCGTACATTATCTCTGTCGTGGTATGTAATTTGTAGATAAAGAAAATTACAATTGATATCACTTCTATATTCATCGATTTATTATTTCTTCATTGGATCCATTCGTTTTAATCATGTTTATAGAATATAAGTTCAAGGTTAAATATTGTAATACAATCTGAATAAAAGTCAGGGAATACTAGAAATAATATGTAACATTTTATATAAACAAATAAAGTGAATACCAACATAATGTTATATCAAATTATACTGATACAAACGTTAAAACATCAAAAATAAACTGATATTTAAATGACAGCATTACAACATCAATGGTAAACTGATGTTTTACATGTGTATGACTCTATGATGTTTGAGATATCATTACAGCATCAATAGTAAACTGATGTTTTACATATGTATAACTCTATGATATCTGAGATATAATTACAACATCAATAGTAAACTGATGTTTTACATGTGTATAACTCTATAATGTTTGATATATCATTACAACATCAATAGTAAACTGATGTTTTACATATGTATAACTCTATGATGTCCGAGATAGAACTACAACATCAATAGTAAACTGATGCTGTACATGTGTATAAATCTATGATATCTGAGATATCATTACAAAATCAATAGTAAACTGATGTTTTACATGTGTATAACTCTATGATGTTTGAGATATATTACAACATCAATAGTAAACTGATGTTTTACATGTGTATAACTCTATGATGTTTGAGATATCATTACAACATCAATAATAAACTGATGTTTTACATGTGTATAACTCTATGATGTTTGAGATATATTACAACATCAATAGTAAACTGGTGTTTTACATGTGTATAACTCTATGATGTCTGAGATATCATTACAACATCAATGGTAAACTGATGTTTTACATGTGCATAACTCTATGATGTTTGAGATAGCATTACAATATCAATAGTAAACTGATGTTTTACATGTGTATAACTCTATGATGTTTGAGATTTCATTACAACATCAATAGTAAACTGATGTTTTACATGTGTATGACTCTATGATGTTTGAGATATCATTACAACATCAATAGTAAACTGATGTTTTACATATGTATAACTCTATGATGTCTGAGATAGTATTACAACATCAATAGTAAACTGATGTTTTACATGTGTATAACTCTATAATGTCTGAGATATCATTACAACATCAATAGTAAACTGATGTTTTACATGTGTATAACTCTATGATGTCTGAGATAGCATTACAAAATCAATAGTAAACTGATGTTTTACATGTGTATAACTCTATGATGTATAATATAGCATTACAAAATCAATAGTAAACTGATGTTTTACATGTGTATAACTCTATGATGTATGATATAGCATTACAACATCAATAGTAAACTGATGTTTTACATGTGTATTACTCTATGATGTCTGAGATAGCATTACAACATAGTAAACTGATGTTTAACGATGATGATCTACAAGTAACCTACTAGTACATAAAGTAAATAACAAGTGACATTTATTTGTACAACAATATATAACTAGTTTTAACAGAATACATCTGTTGATTGTGATGGATGTCGATATTTCGTTTAAAAATATATACCACATGAATATAAAACTGTTTTAAAAACATAAGTATGATGATTATGATGACTGTCAACGATTGTTTTACAATCTTAACAACTAATAAAACAATATGACGATGATGTACACAACATAAACTGATTATTTTCTTTATTTACAGGTATTCGTAAGTATCAAGTGAAAACCAGACAGATAAGTACATCATCAATATAATCACTTACAAAACACAATGTTTACATAGTTACAGATATTTATAGAGGAACAACACGATATAAATATGATTTACTGTATATTCATGGTCGACATTATGAAGAGTTTGAAGATGCCAGAGAAGTAATCATAATTCGTACATCGAAAAACAGACAATACAATGGCTAGAAGAACAAGGAGAAAAGAACAAACAACGATCTACAAAACACTACACAGAAAACTAAAGATTGAGTAACAGGAAACCTGCTAAAAACTGGAAGTGAACTAGTAGATAGTAATATGTACCTTATAAACAGTATAAGGGTATCTTAGCTCTTTATACATGATAAATAAATTATCCATCGGTCGAATAAATATGAAGTAAAATAAAAAAAATAAAAAAAAATGCACTGAAGATGTTGACTTCACCACGACCAGCACACAAGACCTTTATCAAATACCAATATCAATACAATACTTTATGTAACAAATAGTGACAACCTTGACATTATAATTTGTTTTATCCAATCATAGGTCGTCAAATAAATGCAATATCGTACATTATCTCTGTCGTGGTATGTAATTTGTAGATAAAGAAAATTACAATTGATATCTCTTCTATATTCATCGATTTATTATTTCTGCATTGGATCCATTCGTTTTAATCATGTTTATAGAATATAAGTTCAAGGTTAAATATTGTAATACAATCTGAATAAAAGTCAGGGAATACTAGAAACAATATGTAACATTTTATATAAACAAATAAAGTGAATACCAACATAATGTTATATCAAATTATACTGATACAAACGTTAAAACATCAAAAATAAACTGATATTTTAATGACAGCATTACAACATCAATGGTAAACTGATGTTTTACATGTGTATGACTCTATGATGTTTGAGATATCATTACAGCATCAATAGTAAACTGATGTTTTACATGTGTATAACTATATGATATCTGAGATATAATTACAACATCAATAGTAAACTGATGTTTTACATGTGTATAACTCTATAATGTTTGATATATCATTACAACATCAATAGTAAACTGATGTTTTACATGTGTATAACTCTATGATGTCCGAGATAGCACTACAACATCAATATTAAACTGATGTTTTACATGTGTATAACTCTATGATGTTTGAGATATATTACAACATCAATAGTAAACTGATGTTTTACATGTGTATGACTCTATGATGTTTGCGATAACATTGTAACATCAATAGTAAACTGATGTTTTACATGTGTATAACTGTATGATGTTTGAGATATCATTACAACATCAATAGTAAACTGATGTTTTACATATGTATAACTCTATGATGTCTGAGATATCATTACAACATCAATGGTAAACTGATGTTTTACATGTGTATAACTCTATGATGTCTGAGATAGCATTACAACATCAATAGTAAACTGATGTTTTACATGTGTATAACTCTATGATGACTGAGATATCATGACAATATCAATAGTAAACTGATGTTTTACATATGTATAACTCTATGATATCTGAGATATCATTACAACATCAATAGTAAACTGATGTTTTACATGTGTATAACTCTATGATGTTTGAGATTTCATTACAACATCAACAGCAAACTGATGTTTTACATGTGTATAACTCTATGATGTCTGAGATATCATTACAACATCAATAGTAAACAGATGTTTTACATGTGTATAACTCTATGATGTCTGAAATATCATTACAACATCAATAGTAAACTGATATTTTACATGTGTATAACTCTATGATATTCGAGATATCATTACAACATCAATAGTAAACTAATGTTTTACATGTGTATAACTCTATGATATCTGAGATATCATTACAACATCAACAGTAAACTGATGTTTTACATGTGTATAACTCTATGATGTCTGAGATAGAACTACAACATCAATAGTAAACTGATGTTTTACATGTGTATAACTCTATGATGTATGATATAGCATTACAACATAGTAACCTGATGTTTTACATGTGTATAACTTTATGATGTCTGAGATATCATTACAACATCAATAGTAAACTGATGTTTTACATATGTATAACTCTATGATGTCTAAGATAGCATTACAACATAGTAAACTGATGTTTAACGATGATGATCTACAATTAACCTACTAGTACATAAAGTAAATAACAAGTGACATTTATTTGTACATCAATATATAACTAGTTTTAACAGAATACATCTGTTGATTGTGATGGATGTCGATATTTCGTTTAAACATATATACCACATGAATATACAACTGTTTTAAAAACATAAGTATGATGATTATGATGACTGTCAACGATTGTTTTAAAATCTTTACAACTAATAAAACAATATGACGATGATGTACACAACATAAACTGATTATTTTCTTTATTTACAGGAAAAGGTAAATATCAAGTGAAAACCAGACAGATAAGTACATCATCAATATAATCACTTTCAAAACACAATGTTTACATTGTTACAGATATTCATACAGGAACAACACGATATAGATATTGATTTAATGTATATTCCTGTTCGACATTATGCAGAGTTTGAAGATACCAGAGAAGTAATCATAATCCGTCCATCGAAAAACAGACACCACAATGACTAGAAGAAAAAGAACAAAAGGACAAACAACGATCTACAAAACATTACACATAAAAGTAAAGATTGAGTAACAGTAACCTACTAAAAACTAGAAGTGAACTAGTAGATAGTAATATGTACCTTATAAACAGAATAAGGGTATCTTAGCTCTTTATACATGATAAATAAATTATCTATCGGTCGAATAAATATAAAGTAAACTGAAAAATAAAATAAAAAAGGCACTGAAGATGTTGACTTCACCACGATCAGCACAACACACCTTTTTCAAATACCAATATCAATACAATACTTTATGTAACAACTAGTGACAACCTTGATATAATAATGTGTTTTATCCAATCATAGGTCGTCAAATAAATGCAACATCGTACATTATCTCTGTCGTGGTATGTTATTTGTAGATAAAGAAAATTACAATTGATATCTCTTCTATATTCATCCATTTATTATTTCTCCATTGGCTCCATTCGTTTGAATCATGTTTATAGAATATAAGTTCAAGGTTAAATATTGTAATACAATCTGAATACAGGTCAGAGAATACTAAAAACAATATTTAAGATGTTATATCAACAAATAAAGTGAAAACCAACAGGATGCTATATCAAATTCTACTGATACAAACGCTAAAACATTAAAAATAAACTGATATTTTACTGACAGCATAACAACATCAATAATAGTAAACTGATGTTTTACATGTGTATAACTCTATGATATCTGAGATATCATTACAACATCAATAGTAAACTGATGTTTTACATGTGTATAACTCTATGATGTCTGAGATAGCATTACAACATCAATAATAGTAAACTGATGTTTTACATGTGTATAGCTCTATGATGTTTGAGATATCATTACATCATCAATAGTAAACTGATTTTTTACATGTGTATAACTCTATAATATTAGGAATGGCTTGTATGTTTATCAGAACCACAACATCATGTACTTTTACATGATACAAACACAAAGTGTGATATTTATAAGTTAGTTTGTAATAATTGTGTTAAAGTGATAAAGGAGGAGTGTATATAAATATATAAGTTTTATTATATCAGCTAAACGTCAGATAATTTAAATGTATTATATATAATATAATTTTGTATACCTTCTTTTTACAGTTGCCCTAAATGTAACAGATAGTAAGTATAATAATATGTGTCGTAGATTATATGTCATAGGATAAGTATCCCTATATAATAAGTCAAATGACTCAGGTTACTGTTTTACTCAATATATGTTATAGCACTAATATGATGTTTTATACTTATTATGTAGATCTTGATTAAAAAAAATCTTCTACTCAGATACTTGATCTGAAATTATCATGTTCAGGAAAGATCCTGTTTTTTATATATATTTGTCATAATATATAGCTGATTGTTTTAACTATACCGCCATTTTGCTAGTTTGACAATGACATCTGGCAAGTTTTAAGTCTATATTCCCTAATAAGTGGTTTGACTCTGCTATGTGACCAGTATTTTGACAAAGCTGTATAGCCAGTATTTTGACAAAGCTGTATAGCCAGTATTTTGACAAAGCTGTATAACCAGTATTTTGACAAAGCTGTATAAGCAGTATTTTGACAAAGCTGTATAGCCAGTATTTTGACAAAGCTGTATAACCAGTATTTTGACTAGGCTATTTAACTGCTCTTTTCACTATATTGTCTAACTGGTATTGTTACTATACTACCTAACCGCTAGATTGACTATGGTCCTTAGCAGATATTTAAATTGTACTACCTCTCAGTATTTTGACTATACTGTCTAACCTGTATTTCCACTATACTAACTAACCGCTAGATTGACTATGGTCATTAGCAGGTATTTAAATTGTACTACCTCTCAGTATTTTGATTATGCTATATAACAAGTATTTTGACTAAGTTGTGTAACCAGTATTTTGACAATGATATGTAGCTGGTAATTTCACTATTCTGACTAATCGGTTTGTTCACTATACTGTCTAACTGGTATTGTGACTATACTACCTAACATCTAGTTCGGCAATGGTCCTTAGTAGGTGTTTAGTCTGTACCACCTATCAGTATTTTGACTAAGCTGTGTAACTGGTATTTTCACTATTCTGTCTAACCGGTTTTTTTCATTATACTGTCTAACCGGTATTTACACTGTAATGTATAACCGATATTTTCATTATACTGTCTAACCGGTATTTTCACTGTAATGTATAACCGATATTTTCACTATGCTGTCTAACCGATATGTTCACTATAATGTCTAACCGGTATTTTAATAATACTACCTAACCTCTAGTTCAGTAGTGGCCCTTAGCATGTATCTAGATTGTACTACCCATGGGTGCTGGTTTTTTGTTGATAAACATTTTGATTATATACCTGACATATTTCGTGCGAAGTAAATTCGATTTCCAATCTCCATTTTACTATGTAACCACTGTTTTGGTCATATTCTCTGTATATAAGATGAGTTATCTAGATATATTTTCTAACCTGTATTTGACTATATTGCATAACCTCATTATGAGAATATTGCCTATGCAGCCTGAACAGTATCTTTAGTTGATGTAATTTAAGCTCTCTTTACTGTCCTCTCAAACTAATATATTATCTGTATAATCTAACATGTATTTTGAATATGCTATGTCTTACTGGAACTGCGCACGCTTCCGGAGCACCTGCGTTCACCTGAATTTACCTGAGTTCACCCCGGATTGTAGTGGGTTTAGTGTTGCTGGATATTTCTATGTAATGTTTTGTATATCATTTTTCTTTTTTTTTTCTTAGTCATTGTATTGTCTGTGCTTCCATTTACGGTTTAGGATTACCTCTTTGGTATCTTCAATCTTTGTTTTACTGTCCTCTCTAATTAGTATTTTAGCTGTATCATCTAACTTGTATTTTGATCATACCCAATAAACGGTATTGCCTGCCTTATCCGCTAGTTTGATCACCCCAACAATTCACTATGTTGACTACACTACCTATCCTATAGTTTGACTATCCTGCCAATCCACTAGTTTGACCACCCTACCTATCCGCTATTTTGACTATCCCACCTATCCACTAGTTTGACTACCCTAAATATCCAGTAGTTTGACTTTCCCACTCATCCACAAGTTTGACTATCCCACCCAACCACCAGTTAGAGTATCTCACCCATCCACAAATTTTACTGTCCCACCTATCCTCTAGTTTGATTAATCTCCCTAACCACAATCGCGACTAGATACCTATCCACTATTTTAATTACCATACCTATCCACAAGTTTGACTATCCCACCCAACCACCAGTTAGACTATCTCACCCATCCACAAGTTTTACTGTCCTATCTATCCTCTAGTTTTATTAATCTCCCTAACCACAATCGCGACTAGATACCCATCCACTAGTTTTACTACCTTATCTATCCATTTGTTTTTGGCATACTATTTAATCGATATAAGTTGCAAAGTTACACGTAATACACATTACAGAGAACTGAACCGCAACAAGTAAAATATACCACAGATAATATGCTATAGGGGCCAAAGTGGTCCTAATCGTATGGTAGTTGGATGTACAACTGTCTATGCAATCCTTGCACTTCAGCACCAAAGCTATGATTTCGAATCCTGCTCATGGCGAGGTGTACTCAATACAACATCAGGTGATAAATTTGTCATTGACTTGCTACAGGCCGGTAGTTTTCTCCTGGTATTCTGGTTTCCTTCATCAATAAAACTGACGATACAACTGGAATATTCTTGAAAGTGGCGTTAAACATCATAACCCAACCTGATTAATTAAAATATACGTCATAGCAACAATTTGCTTCACTAGCGTAGACCAGTTATCTATATAAATAATACAGCATGACTCTCTTTACGTTTCAGTGCGACTATGAATTGCATCGGCGCTGTGTACAAAGGCTGATGTAGGTGTCTGAAATTGAGGAGGAACCCGAATATTTCAGTGCAAATTAACCTAAACTGATGTAGACGATAAAATATTAAAGGAATATTTGAAATTGTTGAACAGGTTATACGATATAACCTGATTTGTGTCAGTCTACGCTTAATAAACCGCGAAAAGCGTAAATTAACCCAAACCAGGTTATGCAAGTATACCTGTTCAACAATTTCAAATATTTCTTATAATTTAATTTTTACAACAAAATTTAATGATTCCTCAATTTTAATTACGATTATTTCATGTGACTATTTGGATTTCTCATTGGCGGATGAACACGTTGGTGACCCAGGTTATCGAGTATAACCAAAATGTTCTCCAGACGGATTAGCTTATCAGATTGAAATTTTCAAATCAAATTAAATTATATTGTAATACAAAATATGTTACTAACCATTAAGTAACAGATACTAATGTAATATTATATATCTTTGTGTATTATGTAGTGCTTAGATACCTGTATTCATTCGACTTGGTCTTTGTATCCAGTAATATTTCGTCTTAAAGGTGATTTTATATAATGTGAACAAGGCGGGTGTATTTGACGAGAGCCGAAAGAATGTCAGATAATACGACATTGACAATGTTCAAGATTAGAAAGAGATCAAACAAATAAAAACCTGTAATCACAACCTGTAGCATAAGTGTGAATATAATAAATAAATACCTGTAATCACCACCTGTACCATAAGTGTGAATATAACAAATAAATACCTGTAAGCACCACCTGTAACATATGTGTGAATATAAGAAATAAATATCTGTAATCACCACCTGTAATAGAAGCGTGAATATAACAAATACATACCCGTAATCACCACCTATAACATAAGTGTGAATATAACAAATAAATACTTGTAATCACCACCTGTACCATAAGTGTGAATATAACAACTAAATACCTGTAATTATCACCTGTTATCACCACCTGTAAAATAAATTTAAATATAACAAATAAAGACCTGTTTTCAATACCTTTAACATAAGTTAGAATATAAGAAAAAATTAGAGACCGTACATTACCTAAGCTGTATTTATTTTGTTATATTAGTCAAATGCTCTAATCGGATACACAATACTGAGTCCGAGAAGGCCAGTATTGACTCTAACTCCTTTGCATAGCGTTCTTAGTGTAGAAAAGGCAAATACCCATGTTATTAGTATTTAGTTCGACCAGTGCTCGAATTCAGATCTACTGCACTTTCGGCAAGCACGCGTACCATAAAATCCCCTATGAGGTTCCAAAA
The DNA here is from genome assembly GCA_002080005.1 of Gigantidas platifrons. Classification (NCBI taxonomy): domain Eukaryota; kingdom Metazoa; phylum Mollusca; class Bivalvia; order Mytilida; family Modiolidae; genus Gigantidas; species Gigantidas platifrons. Next base: position 172,001 of record MJUT01004096.1, on the reverse strand, counting down.
GGGTGTGTGTTTTATACATTGCATTGTCTTGTCATTTTCTATTTGGTTCTGTATTTTGAAACTTCAATGTAAATATGGTCTACCTTTGCATAGTAGGTCTAAATATACATTGAGTTGTCAATAATGTAGGATTTTGTGTTCTGTACTTTATGTCTGAGTTTTTTTTTTATCCGTTGGTATAATATTTTTAATAATTACTAATATAATATTTGTTGTGATTTACTATTACGACAAACGGAAGATATCCGTGGTCATTTGTTACAGATTTTTCGCAACAGTGAACTAACTTCATGGTGACTTCATCTTAACCTCTCGGAACTGTTGTTTTGGGGGCTTCCTTGTTAGCGGTAACGTTCTTACAAGGGCATCATTACAGGAATTACAAGCTCTGGAATATCGTGTTAACTAAGAGAGATATTTTCTATAAAACAATATCAGACTTCTACATTTACAATTTGGGTACACAATATTTGACAAAGAATACCTTCATCTAAATAATTTTTTTTAGCTATATTGGCATTTATAATTTATAAATCTTATTAATATGTATCAGAACAAAAGACAAAGAAAATGTATATTTATATGTTATTTAAAAACGAATTTCAAAGAAAATGAAAGAAAATAAAATACTAGGAATAAATTGATTGTAAAATAATATATTGATAGTGAGAGTGATTGTAGGCAGTAGAGTATATTGTAATTATATAGTATAACATTATATGTAGTTATAGTTTTGAATATTTCCCTGGATAGTCAAAACATAATTCCACGGGGTACTCCAGAGGAACCTGGACTTTGAAGTAGAATTGTAACATGATAAATAGAATAAAATCTGTTATATTGGTGTTTAGAAAACAAAACATATTCCATACGATTTCACTGCTAGAATTATGCTACATATAAAGGTAAAATTTACAATAAGAAAACGGAAATCATCTCTTTTGCTCGAAAAGTTCTTTCTTAACCGGCAATCGATGCCATTTTCTAGGTGTATGTCAAGACAAGGAGCAGATTAAGCTCTATATGTGGTACTATTTAGTTCAAGTTCGATGGGAACAATGCGGTCAACAGAGTCACTAAACTGGGAATCATTTAGTAAAATGAAAATAGAACGCTAAATTAAACGATCTGGCTAGCTTCTTCTCATTGTTCTTGTCAAACCCCTGAAAGAAGTAATCCTCGCATGTGTCATGTGACGACCCATATATCTGACCACATTGTATATCATGGACATCACTGATTATTGTTTGACAATTATCAATAAATATTGACCAAGTATAATATACAGGTTGTTTTGAATCTGCACGTCAGTAGTGCATCACATAATTGGTGCATCACATAATTTATCTTCTATCTGGAAATGAAAACACTTTTAAGGCAGGAGCGTTCTCACAAAGGAGTATTTATTTCTCTGTTGTGGTACAGGTACATCATGTGACTGTTTCAACAAGTTACCAAATAAACTGAAACACAGTTTACAGACCAAGAATAACATCATATAATATTCATGAATATACAACAGCATTCAAACAATCAAAAATTGTTGTCATACCAAATGTTATTTAGGTAGCTTGCTGTATTTACATACAACGAACATATACCGATACCGATGAAATATAAAGGCTTGGTCCTACAAAAGATTAGGAAGTTAATTTAACATTTAAACATGGCCGACAGAAGTCCGTTGATATCTAGGTCCTAGACTGGAACAGGATAGTTTGAAGATACTGAAGGTGTAATCAGACATCGAAGATGGAAAGACAACACAATGGCCAAAAGAAATAGGACAAAAGGACAAACAACGATCTACAAAACACTAAACAGAAAACTAAAGATCGAGCTATACGAGCGTCACTAAACATCAGGGAAGTGAACTCATGTACAACTCCTCCGATTTTTATACAGTATACATGTACTTGATGAAGATCATTCCAAAAACGCGATATGCGGCATTCCAGAAAAACGTGTTTCATAGATGATTACATGTTTATTCTATGATGATATATTGTCTTTGTAGTAATTATCAGTGACTCACAGTACATAATAATACAGATCAATAAACATATATTTGCTTCCTTTCAATTTATCAAAAAATAAGTTTGAATCACAACTAATATTGTCAGTTCTTTTATAATTGTTACATCTCTGGTTTCGAAATTTAAACGTAATACGACCAAGGACATTACATAATTAGGATCTAAGAATCAAGCAAGGTGGCCATGACGAGACATCACTTAGAGGCAATATTGTCAGTTCTTGCATAATTGTGGCATTTCTCTGTTAGCCGTTTAATAGTTTGAATCTAAGAGGTAATAAAGGGGCCATGACGAAGCAATATTGTCAGTTCTTGTTAATTGTGACATCTCTGGGTTAGACGTTTAAACGTAATACGGCCAAGGGCATAAAAGAGTTAGAATTTAAGAATCAAACATCGTGGGCATGACGAGGCATCGTTTAGAGGCAATATTGGCAATGTAGTATAATCTTTGTTAATTTCTCATTGGATCTCAATGGTTTATGTCTGCCTTTTCATTGGTATTTTATGGATTATATTGGACCTCGGCAACATTTCATTCAGTACAAATTATATTACAACTAAGGTTTCAGGATATCAAATGGCAGAATTCGTAGATCTAGAGTGTTCGTTAATGTTAAAGTTATATTCGGCTACACTTGGTTAAGAAGGATCTAATAAAAAAAAGTGCCATTCGTTCGGATTATGTATGACCATATCTTTTACAACGGGAAAAGTTTCAAATGATCAGATAATTAAAGATGAAAAAAAAAACGCACTGTGATTACAATTCCAAAATCAAATATAAAAATCGCAGACATGAACAAAATATATACCGCTTAAGACACACATGATTTATGTCAAAAACATGACCACTTACTCTCCTTACTTGGTACGGGTACACCAATACAAAGTGGCGGGGTTAAAATAGTTTATTGGGCCCAAACCTCCCCTCTTAGTGAAGTGATGCGGTCATGCAAGTGATGTCCACATGTCTGTATAATGCCAACCCTCACATATCACCAACCGAAGAGCGTTATTATAAAGAATACTACAATCTTGAACGTTATACATAGAAGTGTTAGATCAACGTTATACATAAATGTGTTAGATCAACGCAATACATAAAAGTGTTAGATCAACTTTATACATAAAAGTATTAGATCAACGTTATATATAAATGTGTTAGATCAACGTTATACATACAAGTGTTAGATCAACGTTATATATAAAAGTGTTAGATCAACGTTATACATACAAGTGTTAGATCAACGTTATATATAAATGTGTTAGATCAACGTTATACATAAAAGTGTTAGATCAACTTTATACATAAAAGTATTAGATCAACGTTATATATAAATGTGTTAGATCAACGTTATACATAAAAGTGTTAGATCAACGTTATACATAAAAGTGTTAGATCAACGTTATACATAAAATAATTAGATCAACGTTATACATACAAGTGTTAGATCAACGTTATACATAAAAGAATTAGATCAACGTTATACATAAAAGAATTAGATCAACGTTATACATACAAGTGTTAGATCAACGTTATACATAAAAGTGTTAGATCAACGTTATACATAAAAGAATTAGATCAACGTTATACATACAAGTGTTAGATCAACGTTATACATAAAAGTGTTAGATCAACGTTATACATAAAAGTGTTAGATCAACGTTATACATTAAAGTGTTAGATCAACGTTATACATAAAAGTGTTAGATCAACGTTATACATAAAAGAATTAGATCAACGTTATACATACAAGTGTTAGATCAACGTTATACATACAAGTGTTAGATCAACGTTATACATTAAAGTGTTATATCAGTGAACGTTGAATTCCATATTAAGGTAGAAAAGTTTGAAGATACGAAAGATGTACCGAGAAGGCGTAAATCGTAGAAGACGAGTTACATCAGAAAAGTAGGTCCCAGGCTTATCAGGAGTTCCTTGTATTATTATTTGTATTTGCTGTGATTTATCAAGGCAATGTATATCCCAATCACGAATGTTCTAATCTAACTAAGACGTGTTCGAATAGATTTAAATAAATTCATCAAGCAAATACCACACTGTCGGAACAATTCTAATATCAAATATCAAAATCGATGTGAAAAAGAGGCAAAATGAATACCCTAGCAGGTAAATGTGACCCCTAGCAGGTAAATGTGACCCCTAGCAGGTAAATGTGACACCTCACTTTCCTGGCTTGGTACAAGCAATTCAATAAAAACTGACATGTTTATTTTATATGATTTAAATTTAGAGTTCCTAAAATATGTTTAAACAATATGGTTCTCCTCCCCATGTTATAGGTAACCTTCACCGACTTTAACTCTCCTGTTGAGTCCTTTTGGTTTTCTTGCTTTTTAGTAATTTGTCTATCACATATTTTCCATTTGATCGTACTTTATGAATGTTATTCCAGAAACGCCATATGCGCACTAAATTTGATATCTATATTTTATTGCTACAGACATTTCAATAAAAACGGACGATGTTCAACTAGCTTTATGTGACAACACCTCACCTCTTAGTGACATGATACGCTCTGGATTTTACGTATTTGAAGTCATTAATTAAAAATTTATAACATGGAAATATAAATTAAATTGTGTATTATCCGAATGTATGTATACAGCTGTTTTTTTATAGAATACGTTTTCTTCTCCCTCAGACAAAGGTAAACTGAGTTGATTTTTCCTTTCGTATTGTGGCCCTCTTGGTATTCTTGCTCCCAAAAACTTTAAAATTATGGATTTTGCATTTGAGCGTACATGAAGAAGGTTGCAATAAAAACGCAGTTGTGCGCTCTCAGATAAATATTTATGTTTTACGTTTTTATTAATACATTTATATACAAATGTCATTTTGACCAAAGAAAAAAAAACTGGCTACATTGGAACCTTTGTTTTGAGCGACGAAAAATAATTTGTCTGCATTGACATGTTCTATCAAAACAAGGAGCACATGTGACTTAATGTTGGAGGTAAGCGAACTAGCAATCAATAAACGGTAAATCCAGAGAAACTAGCAAGATAGGATACACAAGACAAAAATGAAAAACACAACACATCATGTATTGGGCAGCACTATACGTACAAAAAACACATATGACCTAAATAAGACATCAGTCCTCCTACAAACAACTGTGACAATCATAACATACATCACAACACGAAACACTGAACGTAAAGACACATAATAGGAGAACTAATAAAAGTATGAGCAAAACGAACCCTACTAAAATGTCGGTGGCAAACTCATGGGCTCGCAAAGGGTAGAAATTGAGAATTGTTCAGCGGAAGAACATCTTCTAAATACCAGAAGCTGGAATTAAAAGTTTTTAGTGGGGTTCGTGTTACTCTATTTTTCGATGTATGTGTAATTTTTTACAGAGTGTTGTTTGTCCTTTCGTACCTTTTCTTTTGGCCATTTTATTGTCTGTCCTTCAGCGATTTACGGATTCTGATGACCCCTTTGAACACTTTTAGATAAACCATCACGTTTTAATGTTCTTTCATCAAGATAACCCCAGGATGTTAATAGACTATCTGCCTCCATAATACCGGTACCTAACTTTCATGAATTGGGGATTGATCTAAATGAATATATATCTGAGGAGCTGGGTAGAGTGTTGACTACATTATATGTTATGTGATACCTTCAGATTTGTCGACATTGTATTGCCAGCATTCATACCTTAATATTTGTCGCCATTGTGTTGTCAGCATTCATACAAGAATGATTCATACCAAAAACTGACTATTTTATTTAAGGATTTCAGATCCCCCCCTTTGATCTATGGCGTCAACATGATAAATGTTTTGCTATGTCATTATATATATTCAGTATGGGCTTTAGTTCACTGTGTATAGCTAAAGTTTATTATCTCTCCACAAATGTTTGTGGTTTGGATTCCTCTCTGTGAATTTATATCATTCCACCATGGTGTAGCCATCATATTACTTTGCCGACCGTTACGGATTGTCAGAGATGTTCATGGACATTTTCAGTTTGTAATAATCATGTCTTCTTTTCTGTGCCTTTACCAAGACAGGAGAGTGAACAGTCACATCAGAGGTATCGAGTTTATCTCCTTTTGAGATATTGATTGAGGAGTTTGTGACTGTTCTGACAGTGTGGTAATTTTTTTTTTCATTTTATTCATCGAACGTGATTTACCACCGAGTATGCCTACACACAGGAATGTTAAGATAAGTTTCAAGACGGGTGTTGTTAGTTGAGCGGGAATTACTTTTTCTTCCGAGTATGAGTTCAGGCTTGAATTAAACGTTTCATTATATACTTTATATGAAAAAAATATATATATAGTAAATCTTAGAATATCAAAATTTTATCGTGGATTGCACGAGAATCACGTGATAAAGACTAACTTTCACGGATATACTGATAGAGGGATTTCATTGTCTATGTTACAAAAAGAAAATGATACATACTAAGCATGTGACACAAACACACATTTTCGTTAAGAAGTAGCACACATAGTATTAAAGATATAACCTCGGTCGATCACGTGGTAACTGAACTGTTCAACCATGCCAAACGTGATCAACGTGATAACGATATGTTAATAATATTGTTCACATGCCATGTTATAATATCTCACAACACGATTTATGTCATCCCAGTATATATAGTTGCTTGAATGCTTTGTTTTCTTTTATCTGCATAATAAAAAGACACGTGACAAAATATCATAACATTGAAATAAAGTATGAAAATGTCAGATGTCATGATTGATACATTTTGCCATCTGTTATGCACAATTTAAAATGCATATGCATTATGGTTTTACAAACAACGGTCTTTCTGTAGAAAATCAATGAAGGTTAGCATCGCAGAATTTTAACTTGACCGAATAATTTTGAACTTAGTGGAAGGGGAGGGGGTGGTGGTAATGGACACGATCGTGTGGTAATATGAATTTCGGCTACCCAAGCAATCAGTTTTTATTACGACTAAAGCTGCGAGTTTGATATTTCCATCTAAAACGAGGAGTACTCGATAGAAACTTTATGTGATAAATATTATCAATAACATCTATAACGAGATGTACTCGATACACATTTTCTGTGATGAATATTGTCAGTAACTTCAATAAAGAGATGTACACGATACAGACTTTCTGTGATATATATTGTCAGTAATATAAATAACTAGGTGTACTCGATACACACTTTCAGTGATAAATATTGTCAGTGACATCTCTAACGAGGTGTACTCGATACTAACGTGTGATAAATATTGTCAGTGACCACTATAAGGAGGTGTACTGAATACAAACTTTCTGTAATAAACATTGTCAGTAACATCTATAACCAGCGAGGGGTACTCGATGCAAACTAGGACCCGGGTGGCTCAATGAATTAGGTAGTTCGATTAACAACTCATGCAAGTCTATCACCAATACGCCATGGGTTCGTGCCCGGTTTTGTAAATTACAAAAAGGGTGCACTCGACTCTCTGCCGCAAGTGATAAAGTTTACCAGTTGATTTCCCATGGTCGGTGGTTCTCTCCGGGTACTCCGGCTTCTTTCACCACTAAAACTGGTCACCATGATTTAGCTGAAATATTGCTGAAACACAATAAATCAATCAATCAATCGATCGGTGCAAACTTTCTGTAATAACTATTGTCAGGGAAATCTACAACGAGGTGTATTCGATACTAACTTTCTGTGATAAATATTGTCAGTGACATCTATAACGAGGTGTATTCGGTACAAGCGTTCCCTGATCAATATTGTCAGTAAAATCTAAAACCAAGTGTACTTGATACAGACTTTATGTTATGAATAGTGTCAGTGACATTTATAGAGATATGTACTCCATACAAACTTTTTGATAAATATTGTCCGTAACATCTATAACGAGGTGTACTCGATAAAACTTTCTGTCTATAGTAAATATTGTCCGTGACGGATACTACAAGGTGTTCTCGATATACACTCTCTGTGATAAATATTGTCAGTGATTCGTGGAATGTCGGTTGTATTCTGTTTGTGCTGTTATTTGCCCCACCAATAAAACTGCCCACTACCCCATAGATGAAACATTATTGATAGAGGTGTTAAACACCTATGACCAATGGCATTAAGTTAAACACTTATGATCTATAACATTAAGTTAAACACCAATGACCTATAACGTTCAGTTAAACACCTATGATGAACACATTTTGTTTTGTTTTGCTCAAAACATGATCAGCAAAGAAGAAAATGATTCTCTGATCTTAATTTAAACCAATGCAAGATTGTAATGAATCCTCAAGCGATGAGACCTCCCAATTATTCAAGAAATTAATGAATCCATCAAATATATATGAAACAAAATTTATTTGCAGCTATATTCAGTCCGCTTTGTCACCTTTATTATAATATGTGTATCTGTATAACCATGTTTAGGTATTTTATCTCTTGTGGTATGTTTTAATTCCATTGTTTAGATATAATATCTTGACATTGTATGTGGAAGTCGTCAATGTATTATTGATTTTCCAATAAATAGTCTTAGTCTTAGTCCTATGACCTATAACGTTCAGTTAAGCACCAATGACTTATAACATCACGTCAAACACCTATGACTTAAAACATTAAGATAAACACCAATGACTTATAAAATTAAGATAAACATCTATGACTTATAACATTAAGTTAAACACCAATGACTTATAACGTTAAGATAAATACCTATGACTTATAACATTAAGTTAAACACCTATGACCTATAACGTTAAGTTAAACACCTATGACTTATAACAATAAGTTAAACACCTATGACTTATAACATTAAGTTAAACACCTATGACCTATAACATTAAGTTAAACACCTATGTCTTATAACATTAAGTTAAACACCTATGACCTATAACGTTAAGATAAACACCTATGACCTATAACGTTAAGATAAGCGCCTATGACTCATAACATTAACTTAAACACCTATGACTTATATCATTAAGTTAAACACCTATGACTTATAACATTAAGTTAAACACCTATGACCTATAACATTAAGTTAAACACCTATGACTTATAACATTAAGTTAAACATATATGGCTAATAGCATTCAGTTAAACACCTATGGCCTATAACGTTAAGTTAAACACCTATGACTTATAACATTAAGTTAAACCCCTATGACTTATAACATTAAGTTAAACACCTATGACCTATAGCGTTAAGTTAAACACCTATGACTTATAACAATAAGTTAAACACCTATGACCTATAACGTCAAGTTAAACACCTATGACTCATAACATTAAGTTAAACACCTATTACTTATAACATTACGTTAAACACTTATGATTTATAACATTAAGTTAAACACCTATGACCTGTAGCGTTAAGATAAACACCTATGACTTATAACATTAAGTTAAACACCTATGACCTATAAAGTTAAGATAAACACCTATGACTTATAACATTAAGTTAAACATATATGACTAACAACATTCAGTTAAACACCTATGACCTATAACGTTAAGTTAAACACCTATGACTTATAACATTAAGTTAAACACCTATGACGTATAACATTAAGTTAAACACTTATGACCTATAACGTTAAGTTAAACACATATGACATATAACAATAAGTTAAACACCTATGACCTATAACGTCAAGTTAAACACCTATGACTCATAACATTAAGTTAAACACCTATGACTTATAACATTAAGTTAAACACATATGACTTATAACATTAAGTTAAACACCTATGACCTATAACGTTAAGATAAACACCTATGACTTATAACATTAAGTTAAACACCTATGACCTATAACGTTAAGATAAACACATATGACTTAGAACATTAAGTTAAACATATATGGCTAATAACATTCAGTTAAACACCTATGACTGATAACATTACGAGACCGTCATGATCGTGGTTAGATTTACAACTACTTAGGCAATCAATGCATATCACCACTAACGAATCTCACTCAGGCGAGGTGTTCTGGATGCAACATTATGTGACAAAATTTGTCAGTGAATTGCGGCAGGTCGGTGATTTTCTCCGATTTCGTCCACCAATAAAACTAACCGCCACGATATAACTGAAACATTGTTCAAAGTGGCGTTAAATACCATAACTTTAACTTAATAAAATTAAGTTAACACCTATAAGCTACAGTGGTAGTGCAGTGGTCTGTAGCTATACTTTTTTTTTTAAAGGGAGACAAGAAGCAAGCTGCTAATTATCGTCCGGTAAGCCTTACATCTGTGATCTGTAAGCTTTGTGAATCACTGATTCGAGATAAATTAATGAAACACTTACTAGACAATAATCTACTCTCAGATGTCAGTATGGATTTAGACCAGGCCGTTCATTTACTATACAACTCTTAGAAATTCTCGATCATTGGTCAGAATTATTGGATTCTTCATTTCCAATAGATGCGATATATTTAGACTTTAGTAAATCCTTTGATACCGTGCCTCACGAGCGTTTGTTTTGTAAACTTTTTAACCTTGGCGTACAGGGAAAGATGTTAGAATGGATCAAATGTTTTCTGTCAAACAGGACTCAATGTGTTCGTATAAGTAATAATAAATCGCCTTTAGCCGATGTAATCAGCAGGGTACCCCAGGGCAGTGTCCTGGAACCTGTATTGTTTTTAGTGTTTATTAACGATTTACCGGATACTGTTTCGGGGCTCATTAAGATTTTTGCAGATGATTCGAAAATCTACTCTTCTGTTGAAGACGAACAACATCATCAAAATTTACAAGATGATCTGGACAGACTTTGTGATTGGTCGAGAAAATGGAAATTATCCTTTAATGCAAGGAAATGTAAAGTGCTCCATCTTGGACATAATAACGATAATTCACGATACACTATGCTTGATAATCAAGATAATTACATCCAAATCGAACCTGTTGATAGCAAAAAGGACCTAGGAGTAACATTTGAAAACAACCTTAAATTTGAAAGTCACATTACTAATTGCGTTAACAAACCTCAGAGAGTTCTATCTCTTATTAGAAGATCTTTTGACTATATGGAAAGGGACATGTTTCTCATCTTATAGTTCGTCCGTTATTAGAATATTCTACAACCATATGGTCACCATACTTAAAGAAAGATATTCGTAAAATTGAAAGAATACAACGTCGTGCCACAAAGTTGGTTCCTGATCTACGTGATTTAAGTTATGAAGATAGATTAATAGCTCTAGGCTACCTACGTTGGAGTACCGACGCGACCGATGTGATATGTTACAGGTCTTTAAATCGTTACATGGAATCGACGTTATCAAATGGCAAAGTATATTCAGCTTATCTAATAACACTACACGAGGTCACCCGTGGAAATTGCAGAAGAAGAGATGCAATACCACTCAACGTCTTCACTCGTTTTCATTACGTGTCGTTGACCAATGGAATAGTTTGTCTACTGAAACCGTATCAGCAAAATACATTAATATATTCAAGAGTCATCTTAATAAGGAAAACTGGAATACGAAAAAGTTTAACCCGACATAAGCGCACAGCTCAAACAAGTAAATGTTTATAAATGTATAAATCAAGGCGGCTATAGAAGTCTGAAGACTTAAAGATCCCCGCAGCAACCCAGAAAAAAAAAGTCGGTTTTTCACTGAAAATAACATTTGTTTATTAATTGAAATATTATTGATTAATAATAGATCTCACAAACACGAAACACAGTTAGGTAATGATACGGTTGTTTCGAATCATGTCAATTGCGACCACGTCCCGTCTTTGTCGTGTCTTGACGTCTGAACTGTTCGGCAGACGACTTCCGGTGTTTGCGCTAATACTGTGACAACGTCAGCATATCATAATCGTAGATGCAGTAGATTATAAGTAATTGTAATATGGAGACGCCAAGTAAACGGCTGCATAAATACTGGTGTTCGGTACCCCACTATCTGTCTGATATCAGAATACATAAAGGCAGATCGTTTTCCTTTCATGATGCAGACAGCCACATATAAAGAAAGAAAACAAATTAAATTTTAAAGAAGTGATTGTCTCTGTTATGAAGTCTTTGATACAAATAAAATAATTTAATTGATATCTGTCTTTTACAGGAAATGTTAAGTTTTTTTTTCAAATTGAGGATCGAACGTTAAAACGGCACAAATCGATTGGAGTTTTTGTTGTATACATTGACACCGGAAGTCCAATTCCGAAAATTCCATCGAAACCACGTGATCTGGCGGACGAAAATAAAAAAATTTTGACGGGAGGCAAATAATTCGAAACAACCATATTGTTTAGTAGTATTTAGTCTTTTCTGAGTTTCGGATACATATACTTTCGGGTTGACATGCATTCACACTTGTCCGTAGTCATTCAATATCATAACAGTTTTCATTTCTTTCCAGCAATGAAGATAGTGGCATTTTCAGCCAAGTTAACAACAGATGTAAATTTAGGTCAGGGTCAAACTGTATCGTACAACAACGTTATTACAAATGTGGGCGGGGCATAGGATCTAAACACTGGTTACTTCACTTCTCTAGTCAAAGGTGTATACATATTTTCGGCCTCTATTTTCACACGTTCTGTCTTATTAACATAGGCATGTGTGTCACATCATCTCTCTGTCATTAACATAGTCAGGTGTGTCATATCAACTGTTTGTTATTAACATACAGACCTGTGTCATATCATCTATCTGTTATTAACATAGGGAGGTGTGTCATATCATCTGTTTGTTATTAACATAGGGAGGTGTGTCATATCATCTGTTTGTTATTAACATAGGGAGGTGTGTCATATAATCTGTCAGTCATTAACATAGGGAGGTGTGTCATATCATATGTATGTTATTACCATAGGGAGGTCTGTCATATCATCTGTCTGTCATTAACATAGGGAGGTGTGTCATATCATCTGTCTGTCATATCATCTCTCTCATTAACATAGTCAGGTGTGTCATATCATCTGTCTGTCATTTACAAAGGGAGGTTTGTCATATCATCTGTCCATCATTAACATAGGCAGGTGTGTCGTATCATCTGTCTGTCACTAACATAGGGAGGTGTGTCATATCATCTGACTGTCATTAACATAGAGAGGTCTGTCATATCATATGTATGTTATTCATATAGGCATGTGTGTCACATCATATGTCTGTCATTAACATAGTCAGGTGTGTCATATCATATGTATGTTTAACAGAGGGAGGTGTGTAACATCATCTCTCTGTCATTAGCATAGTCAGGTGTGTCATATCATCTGTCTGTTATTAACATAGGGCGGTGTGTCATATCATATGTCAGTCATTAACATATGGAGGTGTGTCATATGATATGTCAGTCATTAACATAGCCAGGTCTGTCATATCATCTCTCTGTCATTAACATAGAGAGGTGTGTCATATCATTTGTCTATTATTAACATAGGCAGGTGTGTCATATCATCTGACTGTCATTAACAAAGAGAGGTGTGTCATATCATTTGTATGTCATTAACATGACTAATAACAGATAGGGAGCCTGTCAGTTTGACTTGATTTGTTATAGATATGGACCTTGCCAGTTTCAATTGAATTTTTATGGATCAGGACTTTGCCAGTTTCAATTAACTTGTCATAGATTAGGAATTTGCCAGTTTCACTTGACTTGTTATCAATGAGGACTTGACCAGTTTCACTTGACTTATTATAAATCAGGACTTTGCCGGTTTCACTTGACTTGTCATAGATAAGGACCCTTTCAGTTTCACTTGATTTGTAATAGATAAGGACTCTGCCAGTTTCACTTGACTTGTCATAGATCAGGACTTTGCCAGTTTGACTTGACTTGTTATAGATCAGGACTTTGCCAGTTTCACTTGACTTGTTACAGATAAGGACCCTGCCAGTTTCACTTGACTTGTCATAGATCAGCGCTTTGCCAGTTTCACTTGACTTGTTATAGATCTGGATCTTGCCATTGTCACTTGACTTGGCATAGATCGGGACTTTGCCAGTTTCACTTGACTTGTAATAGATCAGGACTTTGCCAGTTTTACTTGACTTGTCATAGATCAGGACTTTGCCAGTTTCACTTGACTCGTTAAAGATCAGGACTTTTTCCAGTTTCACTAGACTTGTTATCGAGCAGGACTTTGTCAGTTTCACTTGACTTGTCATAGATAAGGACCCTATCAGTTTCACTTGAGTTGTGATAGATAAGAACTTTGCCAGTTTCACTTGACTTGTCAGAGATCAGGACTTTGCCAGTTTCACTTGACTTGTTATAGATCAGGACTTTGCCATTTTCACTTGACTTGTTATAGATAAGGACTCTGTATGTTTTACTTGACTTGTCATAGATAAGGATTTGCCAGTTTCACTTGACTTGTTATAGATAAGGACCCTGTCAGTTTCACTTGACTAGTCATAGATCAGGACTTTGCCAGTTTGACTTGACTTGTTATAGATCAGGACTTTGCCAGTTTCACTTGAGCTGTTACAGATAAGGACCCTGCCATTGTCACTTGACTTGGCATAGATCGGGACTTTGCCAGTTTCACATGAGTTGTCGTAGATCAGGACTTTGCCAGTTTCACTTGACTTGTAATAGATCAGGACTTTGCCAGTTTTACTTGACTTGTCATAGATCAGGACTTTGCCAGTTTCACTTGACTCGTTAAAGATCAGGACTTTTCCGGTTTCACTAGACTTGTTATCGAGCAGGACTTTGTCAGTTTCACTTGATTTGTCATAGATAAGGACCCTATCAGTTTCACTTGACTTGTGATAGATAAGAACTTTGCCAGTTTCACTTGACTTGTCAGAGATCAGGACTTTGCCAGTTTCACTTGAATTGTCATAGATCAGGACTTTGCCAGTTTCACTTGACTTGTCATAGATCTGGAATTTGTCAGTTTCACTTGACTTGTCATTGTTCAGGACTTTGCCAGTTTCACTTGACTTGTTATAGATCAGGACTTTGCCATTTTCACTTGACTTGTTATAGATAAGGACCCTGTATGTTTTACTTGACTTGTCATAGATAAGGATTTTGCCAGTTTCACTTGACTTGTTAGAGATAAGGACCCTGTCAGTTTCACTTGACTTGTCATTGATCAGGACTTTGCCAGTTTAACTTGACTTGTTATAGATAAGGAGCCTGTCAGTTTATCTTGACTTGTTATAGATAAGGATTCTGTCAGTTTATCTTGACTTGTTATAGATAAGGATTCTGTCAGTTTCACTTGACTTATCATAGATCAGGATGTTGCCAGTTTCACTTGACTTGTTATAGATCTGGATCCTGCCAGTTTCACTTGACTTGTTATAGATCAGGACTTTGCCAGTTTCACTTGACTTGTCATAGATCTGGACTTTGTCAGTTTAACTTGACTTGTCATAGATCAGGACTTTGCCAGTTTCACTTGACTTGTTATAGATAAGGACCATGTCAGTTTTACTTGACTTGTCATAGATAAGGATTTTGCCAGTTTCACTTGACTTGTAATAGATAAGGACCCTGTCAGTTTCAGTTGACTTGTCATAGATCAGGACATAGCCATTTTCTTTTGACTTGTTATAGATAAGGACCCTATAAGTTTCACTTGACTTGTCATAGATCAGGCCTTTGCCAGTTTCACTTGACTTGTAATAGATCAGGACTTTGCCAGTTTTACTTGACTTGTCATAGATCAGGACTTTGCCAGTTTCACTAGACTTGTTATCGAGCAGGACTTTGTCAGTTTCACTTGACTTGTCATAGATAAGGACCCTATCAGTTTCACTTGACTTGTGATAGATAAGAACTTTGCCAGTTTCACTTGAATTGTCAGAGATCAGGACTTTGCCAGTTTCACTTGAATTGTCATAGATCAGGACTTTGCCAGTTTCACTTGACTTGTCATAGATCTGGAATTTGTCAGTTTCACTTGACTTGTCATTGATCAGGACTTTGCCAGTTTCACTTGACTTGTTATAGATCAGGACTTTGCCATTTTCACTTGACTTGTTTTAGATAAGGACCCTGTATGTTTTACTTGACTTGTCATAGATAAGGATTTTGCCAGTTTCATTTGACTTGTTATAGATAAGGACCCTGTCAGTTTCACTTGAATTGTCATTGAACAGGACTTTGTCAGTTTCACTTGACTTGTTATAGATCAGGACGTTGACGGTTTCACTTGACCTGTTATATATCAGGACTTTGCCAATTTCTCTTGACTTGTTATAGATCAGGACTTGGCCAGTTTCACTTGACTTGACATAGATCAGGACTTTGCCAGTTTCACTTGACTTGTTTTAAATCAGGACTCTGCCAGTTTCATTTGGCTTGTCATAGATAAGGACTTTGCCAGTTTCACTTGACTTGTCATAGATCTGGACTTTGTCAGTTTATCTTGACTTGTTATAGATAAGGATTATGTCAGTTTATCTTGACTTGTTATAGATAAGGATTCTGTCAGTTTCACTTGACTTATCATAGATCAGGATGTTGTCAGTTTCACTTGACTTGTTATAGATCTGGATCCTGCCAGTTTCACTTGACTTGTTATAGATCAGGACTTTGCCAGTTTCACTTGACTTGTCATAGATCTGGACTTTGTCAGTTTCACTTGACTTGTCATATATCAGGACTTTGCCAGTTTCACTTGACTTGTTATAGATAAGGACCCTGTCAGTTTTACTTGACTTGTCATAGATAAGGATTTTGCCAGTTTCACTTGACTTGTAATAGATAAGGACCCTGTCAGTTTCAGTTGACTTGTCATAGATCAGGACATAGCCAGTTTCTTTTGACTTGTTATAGATAAGGACCCTATCAGTTTCACTTGACTTGTCATTGATCAGGACTTTGCCAGTTTCACTTGACTTGTTATTGATCAGGACGTTGACGGTTTCACTTGACCTGTTATATATCAGGACTTTGCCAATTTCACTTGACTTGTTATAGATCAGGACTTGGCCAGTTTCACTTGACTTGACATAGATCAGGACTTTGCCAGTTTGACTTGACTTGTTTTAAATCAGGACTCTGCCAGTTTCATTTGGCTTGTCATAGATAAGGACTTTGCCAGTTTCACTTGACTTGTCATAGATCTGGACTTTGTCAGTTTCACTTGACTTGTCATAGATCATGACTTTGCCAGTTTCACTTGACTTGTTATAGATCAGGACTTTGCCATTTCACTTGACTTGTTATAGATCAGGACTTTGCCAGTTTCTCTTGACGTGTTATAGATAAGGACCCTGTCAGTTTTACTTGACTTCTCATTGATCAGGATTTTGCCAGTTTCACTTGACTTGTTATAGATAAGGACCCTCTCAGTTTCACTTGACTTGTTATAGACCAGGACATTGCCAGTTTCTCTTGACTTGTTATATATCAGGACTTTGCCAGTTTCACTTGACTTTTCATAGATCAGGACTTTGCCAGTTTCACTTGACTTGTTATAAATCAGGACTCTGCCAGTTTCACTTGGCTTGTCATAGATAAGGACTTTGACAATTTCACTTTGCTTGTCATAGATCAGGACTCTGCCAGTTTCACTTGACATGTCATAGATAAGGACTTTGACAATTTCACTTGACTTGTCATAGATCTGGATCCTGCCAGGATCACTTGACTTGTTAGTTAGTAAAATACCTGGTCCACAACTGTGTTTCCGTAGATACACACGAGACTGGGAATTCATAGGTGAATATTTTCCTTTCCCACAGTCACAAGTTACTTTGTTTGTTTGTTTGTTTTTTTTTATTGTCCCCCGACGCTTCGTCTAAGGGGACTATAAAAATAGGTGTCGTCCGTCTGTCCGTCCGTTCGTCCGCTCTCATGAGAGGGTACTTGTGAGTTGATTTTGATGTATAAACAAGACTTGTGGGGAGAAATGCAAGTTATGTGGTGCACCCCACCAATTGCATTGGAAAATCACCAGTATGGACATTGTAAGCTCATTAGTGATAGATAAAAACAATACAGCTCACAAGTAACGGATGAGCGGACATGGACGACCGAAACGGCCAAGATCGTAAAATTACAATTTAATAGTCTGGTTCCATGCTCAAGTTTATCTCCCTTGATTAGGATACCAGATAAATCTACGTGATCGATCGGTCGTTTCCGAGTTGTTTGGA
>MJUT01004096.1:126790-141584 GCA_002080005.1 Gigantidas platifrons | reverse complement strand
TTTATTAATCTCATTAAAAGTAGATGTGTGCTACCTTTTATTAATATCATTAAAAGTAGCTTTTATTAATATCATTAAAAGTAGCTTTTATTAATCCCATTAAAAGTAGATGTGTGTTAGCGTTTATTAATCTCATTAAAAGTAGATGTATGTTAGCTTTTATTAATCTCATTAAAAGTAAATGTATGTTAGTTTTTATTAATCTCATTAAAAGTAGATGTATGCTAGCTTTTTATTAATCTCATTAAAAGTAGATGTATGTTAGCTTTTATTAACCTCATTAACAGAAGATGTATGTTAGCTTTTACTAATCTCTTTAAAAGAAGATGTGTTAGCTTTTATTAATCTCGTTAAAAGTAGATATATGTTAGCTTTTATTAATCTCGTTAAAAGTAGATATATGTTAGCGTTTATTAATCTCATTAAAAGTAGATGTGTGCTACCTTTTATTAATATCATTAAAAGTAGCTTTTATTAATATCATTAAAAGTAGCTTTTATTAATCCCATTAAAAGTAGATGTGTGTTAGCGTTTATTAATCTCATTAAAAGTAGATGTATGTTAGCTTTTATTAATCTCATTAAAAGTAAATGTATGTTAGTTTTTATTAATATCATTAAAAGTAGCTTTTATTAATCTCATTAAAAGTAGATGTATGTTAGCTTTTATTAATCTCATTAACAGAAGATGTTTGTTAGCTTTCACTAATCTCATTAAAAGAAGATGTGTTAGCTTTCATTAATCTCGTTAAAAGTAGATATATGTTAGCTTTTATTAATCTCGTTAAAAGTAGATATATGTTAGCGTTTATTAATCTCATTAAAAGTAGATGTATGTTAGCTTTTATTAATCTCATTAAAAGTAGATGTGTGCTACCTTTTATTAATCTCATTAAAAGTAGATATATGTTAGCGTTTATTAATCTCATTAAAAGTAGATGTATATTAGCTTTTATTAATCTCATTAAAAGTAAATGTATGTTAGTTTTTATTAATCTCATTAAAAGTAGATGTGTGTTATCTTTTATTAATCTCATTAAAAGTAGATGTATGTTAGCTTTTATTAATCTCATTAAAAGTAGATGTATGTTAGCTTTTATTAATCTCATTAAAAGAAGATGCATGTTCGCATTTATTAATCTCATTAAAAGAAGATGTGTGTAAGCTTTTAGTGATCTCATTAAAATAAGATGTATATTAGCTTTGATTAATCCCATTAAAAGAAGATGTGTCTTAGCTTTTATTAATCTCATTAAAAGTAGATGTATGTTAGCTTTTATTAATCTCATTAAAAGTANTCATATTGATTTTCTGTTTTTGTTATCTAAAAATATTGTAACTTTTGAAAATAATAAATTTCATTATTATTTTTTTTATTATATATTTTCAATTTTAATTCTTTAATTTTATACCATCTACTTATAAATATTAATATAATTAATAATTATCACACGAATGCTTCGCCACGATATAGCTGAAATATTGCTTATGTTGGCGTTAAACACCAATCAATCAGTCACAGGAAAAAATACTGCTAAAGTTTTGTGCCTTGTATATATACGGAAACCCGTTTGGTTAGTAAAACAATCATTCAGCTAATATTGTACAAGTGTTTATCGCATGAACAATAGCGGTTAGGGTTATGGTGTTTAACGCCACTTTCAACCTTATTTCAGTTATATCGTGGTGGTTCGTTTGTTATTCAGTGGTGGAGGAAACCAGAGTACCCGGAGAAAATCACCGACCTGCCCCAAGTCATTGACCAGCTGTGTTAAACATAAGAAATTGAATGCAATATCGTATAGAATATAATAACAAAAACATGGATCATAGAAAAGCTTATTTAAATACGCATTAACATAAATAAAAAAATAGTATGTTCGAGGGATTGTATATGTACACTATGCTACTTGATCCCATCTCAAAACAATTAAACGTAGATTATTGATAAACTTTAATAATATGTATACTTTTACGTTTACATTTAACTTTGTCTAAACGAAACCCCCTTTTTAAATTTGAGTTGTTTTTTTTAACAAAAACTAGTGACAGAGTTCATAAAATTGTAATACACATGTATCTAATTTAGTATGCAAACTTGATCCGATTCAAAGGGTTGATACGTAATGGAGAATACAATCCAACTGTAGATTCTTAAAAATAATCAACTCGACCATTATGGTCTCACTGATAACTTTAAAGATTCTACAAGTTCCAAAATATTTAAAACACGTCTTTAAGCCTAAAATGGTAAAAGGTTGAAGTTCATATACGCATGAACAAAAGAATAAATTGTAGATTCTTAAAAACAATCCACTGTCCGAACAATAGTGTGACATTATTCAGTGAATATTCTAGAAATTTTTATCAAATAAGCAATAGGAGTTAGTGTTATGGTGTTTGACGCCAATTACAAAAATATTTCAGTTATATCGGGGCGGCCAGTTTTTTTTATTGTTGGAGGAATACCCGCAGAAAACCACCGACCTCCCAAAAGTCACAGACAAACTTTATCACATAAATGTTGAGCATAAGTAATAGAATGCACTATCGCATAGAATATAATAACAAATACGTACCTCATGGGAAAGCTTATTTAAGTACGCATTAAAATAAAATAGTGTACTCGAGAGATTGCCGGGGCCGTTGTGGCCGTGATCGTGTGGTAGTTGGATTTACAACTACCTATGCAATCGGTGCCTATCACCACTGCTGTGAGTTCGACTCCCGCTCAGGGCCATATGTACAAAATTATATGATAAAGTTTGTTAGTGACTTGCGGCAGGTCGGTGGTTTTCTCTGGGTCCTGCGGTTTCCTCCACCAATAAAATTGACCACCGTAATCAATCAAACAAGCAAACGAGAGATTTTTCAATGTACACAATGGGACTATATCCCATCTCAACACAATTAAGAAGTTGATCCTTCATAAACTTTAATGATATGTATACTTTTATGCTTATACACTCTGCAAAAAAGAAACGCATAAGGGGATTTAGGTATTTTAATACATGTATTTTAAATCAAAATTGTTCAGTTACACTTTTAGATATCGACTCGGAATGTTTATTATTGAAAAATTAGCAGTCCATACTTCAGAGGATAAGTACAAAAAAAGTCACGGCTGTGTGTGGCCTAGCGTTGTCCTGTTGGAATACCTCCCTGTGTCGGTCAATTACGTGCATGAGGTGAGGTTGGAGAATTTCGTCTCTGTACCTTACTGCCGTTAAATTGTACTAGATCTGTTTTGCGGTCATTTAAGATAGCCTCCCACATCATGGTACTACCTCCACCTAAGCTATCTACTTCCTGAACACAGGAGGAAGAGAAACTTTCATTCCGGCGCCTATATACACGTATTCTACCATCACGTTTCTGCAGCAGAAAACGAGACTTGACGCTGAACCAAATGCTTCGTCAGTTTCGGAATGTCCAGCCCCTTAATCTGTTGCACCAACGGACTCTTTCACGTCTGTGTAACAGCGTCAATACCGCTCCAAAATACGGCCTTCTGAGTCTAATGCCATGCTGTCGAAGCCGGTTGCAGACTGTTTGTGAGCTGATTCTTCGCAATCCAGGTATTTCGGTTGCAGTGGTTGATGTGGCAACGGTTCGATTCTGTAGATGAAATACCCAAATGTATCGAACTTGCCCAGCAGTAGTTATGCGAGGCCTTCCACTCCTTTGGCGGTCATTTGTTGAACCAGTTTGTTGTAATCTGTTCCATAGCCTGGAAATGGTGCTCTGGTTAACATTCAGAGTTCGTGCTACCTGATTTTGGGACTCTCCGGCTTGGAGAGAACCGATAGCGATATTTCGAGTGGCAGGGTCTAACCTTGGGATGGCAGCATATCAACTTAGTAATAAAAGTCAAGCATCAAACTTGGTTCTTTTATACGCTTAGTTTAACAGTTGAATTAACCACGAAGTGTCCGTGAAAAACGTTACCGAATTTTCGGTGCGATACATGGGATATTCATTTTTCAGAGGCGCTGTGCACATGTGGCAGAGAGCCAAATCTAATGAACAGGACTGGGTTGCACAAACCTCAATTAAATTTAAGTCTCAATTAAGCCTTAAGTGTAAATTAATTTCATGTACATTTCAAGTAAATTTAAGTGTCACTTAAGTTTTAGTTGACACTTAAATTTAATTGAGGGTTTGTGCAACCCAGTCCAGGCATTTAAAATTTATAACTTACCTTTAAAAAATCAATGATTAAACTGGCCATTTAATTTTACCTGGTAAATCGCAGAATTTGCATTTTGAAAAATAAAAGTGGGTTATGCGTTTCTTTTTTTGAACAGTATATTTAACTTTGCCTTAAATGAACCACTTTTTTATTTTGAGATTTGAGTTTTTGTTAAAAATGAAACTATGGACAGATTTCATAAAAATGTAATATCTAATTTAGTGCGCAAACTTGGTCCGATTCAAAGGGTTGATATGTAGATACTGATACTGTAGATTCTGAGAAATAATCAACGAGCCACTGAGGGTCGAGTTGATTATTTTTAAGAATTTACAAGTTCAAAAATATTTAGAACATGTTTTTTAAGTCTAAATGGTAAAAGGTTAAATTCGCATACGCAAGAACAAAACATTAAACTGTAAAGTCTTTAAAATAACCCACTGCCCAAACAATAGCGTGACTTCAGAGCTCGGTATTGATTAATTAAATTGTCATGTACATACCCATAATCAAGAAGACTCAAAATAATTACGGAACAAATCACCAGCAAGTCGAAGTGCAGCTGCATGTTTCGACAGTGTCTGGAGACTACTAACTAGCTGTTACAAGTATTATTGACAGAATACTAAAAAGTCGATAAAACGCTTTCAATTGTACAGATACATGCACCGTCTCATATTACAGAACTATGTAAGAGACAGGATGTTATTTATTATGTGTTGGAATTTCAGCTCTTGTTTAAATCACAGCTCTATATTTATATATATCTTTATTATTTTTGCATTATTTTCGTAAGCAATTTTTTTTTATTTTTGCCAGTAACAATCAACTATATTGTATACATCTGCTACCAAAGACGGACCGGACCATCTTCAATGAGTTGAAGATAATGCCATCTCGTCTCGAATGTGGACAGGGTTGTTTGAGCATAAGATGAAGGACAAGGAGAAGAAGAAGACATCCTACTAAAGCAATACGTTTCCCTTCGTTGAAATGGAGAAATAATTTGTTCATGTTGTATATATTAATCTGGGCAAACATTTTGTCCTAATTTAGAAGTGTCTTAGTAGCAAGCTGTTTGAGTTCTTCATATCCTTGTGAGGTCAAATTGCACAAACAACTGAAAATAGAACAATTTCTGAAAATTGCCCAAAAAGTGAAAGAAAGATTTTAATATCCACGTGTATTCATGTACCAAAATCTTGTATCTACTGTAGTACTGTGTTTGTCCATGTCGTTTAACAGTAACACCATGGGTGCCACGTGTGGAGTAGGAACTACTAACCCTTCTGGAGCACCTGAGTTCATCCCCTGTTTTTAGTGGAGTTCATGTTGCTTGATCTTTAGTTTTTTTGTAGATAGTTGTTTTTTGTGTGTTTTTTTTTTTTGGCCATTGTATCGTCTTATCCTTAGATTTACGGCTTCTGGTTGGTTACCCATTGATGTCATCAAAATGCACCAAAATCTTGTATCTATTGTAGCAATGTGTTTGTTTATGTCGTTTAACAATAACACCACGAGTGTCAGGATGGAGCATTAAGTAAGCTTCATGTTGATATAAGGGTTGATATATTTGATATGAAGGTTAAAAATTGTCTATTTTCGCTATTAGTGCTGCGGTCAAATTTTAAATGACGCCTAGTTAAGGAGATAACATGAACGACTGTATTTTAAATCAACTTGCAAGACAGCATCATTTCACTAAGAGGGAGGTTTTAGCCAATAAAACTAGTTAAACCCCACCACTTATGTGAAGTGGCTGTTAATCTGACTTAACAATGGACTTTTTAGATTTTTTAATCGTTTATTGGTAGCGAGCATCGCAAGATGCGAGCTAAACAGCAACATGTGTGTAAGGAGATGAATCAATATACTAACAATACCAACCGGAAGTGGTTTCTAAGTTTCAGCATAGAATGCACAATCGGAGGGAATGACCGGAAATAGCCTATTAATTTGAATAAAAAATAACTATCCAGTTTAAAAATAGTAAAAAAAAAAGGACTCCGTACAGCTTCTTTACATGAAACGATTAATTAATTTGAAAAATTTACAATCGCTAGACCTTCTTTTTTCGCCCCTAAAAAAGCTGTCGTCACACGATTTCTATTGTTTACGTCACACATGTATTGTTACGTCAAGTCATTCATTCATGATCGCTGTCACTGTCAGAGTAAACAATCTTTGCCCTGCATTTCTCAAGTTGGTGGCGAATACAGTTGGTTGCCGAATAATTGATTATGTATTGGACGGTGCAGTTCCCAGCAATGTGAAAAGAATGTCTTTAATATTTAAAATTAGTAAGATAAATCTTGAGTACGTTGCGATTTTCCTGACGGAGATTCCGCAATGTTTACAAAGACGTCACTGGGGTTTTCTCGCATTCCTAACCTATGACGTCACGAAAGTTAGTTCCGACTAAAGTGCATCTTGTATCACATAGGTTGTATCTATTAGCAAAATATATGTAGTTCTATAAAATACATATCCTACTTAAGGTTAGATAAATGATCATTACAGAGTGAAGTACAGCCTTTTAATTTGAATGAAAAATAACTATCCAGTTTAAAAATAATCCAATCCCCCCCCACAAAAAAATAGAAAGGAAACCGTGCACAGCTTCTTTACATGAAACGATTAATTTAGTTAACAAATGGACAATCGTTAGACCTTCTTGTTTCGCCCCTAAAGCTGTCGTCACACGATTTCGTTGATCATGTCGCTCATGGTTTCAAAACAAAGAAAAAAAGGAATATAAAGATGATTTTTATTTAAAACAATATTGATTCAGTTGCCATGCAACCCGTTTAAATACATTTTGTACACGTGAGACAGAAAAAAAAACAACATTCAAAGTCTTGTCGTTTGTATGATGCAAAAATATCGTCTGCTATGATCTAGCTTTACAAGACACAATTACGAAAAGAGCGAAAAAAAAAATATAAAAGAAAACTGCTTTAAATCACAGGCGCATGGGGCATGTATTTCGTTTCCTCCTCCCCCTTTTCTCTACTACCCCCTTTTTTTAAAATGTTCATACTGTATCAGTCGAAAAACTGTGGACACAGAATACACGTATTATTCATGATATATGACGTCTACTGATATTTTCAAATGAAGAAAAACGAATTATTATGAAAATTTTGAAAAAGAAATGATTATGAAAATATTGAAAAAAGGGGGGTAGTAGAGAAAAGGAGGAGGAGGAAACGAAATCCATGCCCCCATGCGCCTGTGCTTTAAATCAGTGAAAGCGTTAAATGTAATTGCTATCTTAACAGCATATCTATGATTTTCTCTTTAATGCTAAATCTACCTATCAAGCGTCCTTCGTGCAAAAAACGTTGCATTTTTCTGCGATACGCCTGGTTTGCAGCTATAGGCCTACAAATCGACAATATATGGCCATTTATGGAGTACTACAAACGGTATATTTTATAGGCGGTAAACGAGTAGAACATGGACAAAAATTATAAATATTAATTATTAGTAAATTTTTTTCGCAAGACAAGGATTATCAGGTACATATCAGATGAGCTCGAAGTTTGAGCCTTGAACCGCGAAAATCATTTATATTGATTAAATATTTTTGGGTTCTACCTATGAAATTAAACGTTTTGTACAAATGCAAGCTTGATTTCGTATCTATATTGTCAAGTTCTTTTCTTCGTGTAAATTCACCGAAAAATTTATAGAATGTACCTTTATTAAAACTTCCATTTATAAAATTATCTAGACCAACCGACTCAAATAAAGACCGTATATAATGAAAATAAGGCAATTCCTTTATATTTTTACCAAATAGTTCATCAAATGTTTGCTTGCACAGTCTTGTTGAATTTAGTTCAGAGAATCTTGAAAAATAAGAGATTCTCTGCCTGTCTAAAAAAGCATTGATTGGTTCCCATCCTAACTCTAATAATAGAGCACTTATAGGAATATTAATTTTTGTACGTAAAATAATTTTTGCCGCTTTGTATTGTATGCTTTGTAGTAAATTACGCTGCTCTTCCGACGACGGAAGCCATATGGAACAGCCATGTGCAATACATGGACGTATTACTGAGGTCCATAAAGCGTTTCCGAATTCTACCCTATTAAAGTCGCCGTGTTTTCCTAGGATCCTTACCATACCGTTTAGTTTATTTTCTAAATGTTCTTTTAGATACTTAAGAGTATGATGAGTTGGCTTAAAATTTCTAGACAAATATACACCTAAATATTTGTAATTATCGGTTTCATCAATTTTTTCATTACCGAGATACCATTTCCTGTTTTTGTCAATGCTTTGACCTACCACTAAAACCTTCGATTGTGAGTGGTTAAATTTTAGATTCCACTTACAAGGAAAATCATGGGAAATTTTTTACATTTTCCGGAGGTCGGATTCAGATTCTGCGATAAGAGCGACATCATCGGCGAACATCAGGGAATTTATTATTTTTGACGAAAGAGAGACTCCTATGTTCTCTTTTTCAAGCATATCTGAAAGGTCTTTCATCAACATTGAGAATAGAGCAGGGAAGAGAATACATCCCTGTTTTACTCCAAAGTTTTCATCGAACCATTCAGATTTATACGATCCAAAGATTACTTTTTTCTCTACATTACTGTAAATTTCTTTTAAGAGACNTCATATTTTCCCCTGTACCCCTTTTTTCCATAATAAGTAAAAAAGGCCGTCACGCCAAACTCTATCAAATGCCTTCGATAGATCAAGGAAAGCTATATAAGTTTTTAGTTTTGATGACTTTCTTTGGGAGCATACACCGTTTATTGTGAATAAGTGGTCTTCGGGACGTCTGTTTTTTCTAAACGCACCTTGGCTTTCACCGAGTACATTTTTATCATCATTTTTTAATTGTGAAGTCATTTCTGGATCGATGTTAACAAATTTTACACCAAAATATTCGGAATTGTCTATATTTTGATTGTTTAATTGCTCATTATGTTTATATGAGTTGTTTTTATTTGTACATAATTTAAACATGATTGTTAATTTGTAGGATTTATTTTTAATTGAAATATATAAGAAAATCAAAGTCAATTTTTATTTGTTGTGTTTAAATTATGTACAAATAAAAACAACTCATATAAACATAATGAGCAAATAAACAATCAAAATAAAGACAATTCTGAATGTCTGGGTGTAAAATTTTTAAAAATCTATCCAGAAATTACTTCACAATAATTTTTTGAAAAAATATTGTTTTGGTTGATTATATAGGTTTTTTTTTTTACATGCGCAAATACTTTTGGCCACACGCTGTATATCGGGGCGGCCAGTTTTTTTTATTGTTGGAGGAATACCCGCAGAAAACCACCGACCTGCCAAAAATCACAGACAAACTTTATCACATAAATGTTGAGCATAAGTAATAGAATGCACTATCGCATAGAATATAATAACAAATACGTACCTCATGGGACAGCTTATTCAAGTACGCATAAAAATAAAATAGTGTACTCGAAAGATTGCCGGGGCCGTTGTGGCCGTCACCGTATGGTAGTTGGATTTACAACTACCTATGCAATCGGTGCCTATCACCACTGATGTGAGTTCGACTCTCGCTCAGGGCGAGATGTACAAAATTATGTGATAAAGTGTGTTAGTGACTTGCGGGAAGTTAGTGGTTTTCTCTGGGTCCTGCAGTTTCCTCCACCAATAAAATTGACCACCACAATCAATCAGACAAGCAAACGAGAGATTTTCAATGCACACGATGGGACTATATCCCATCTCAACACAATTAAGAAGTTGATCCTTCATAAACTTTAATAATATGTATACTTTTATGCTTATACACTCTCCAAAAAAAAAGAAACGCATAAGGGGATTTTAGGTATTTTAATACATGTATTTTAAATCAAAATTGTGCAGTTCCACTTTTAGATATCGACTCAGAATGTTTATTATTGAAAAATTAGCAGTCCATACTTCAGAGGATAAGTACAAAAAAAGTCACAGCTGTGTGTGGCCTAGCGTTGTCCTGTTGGAATACCTCCATGTGTCGGTCAATTACGTGCATGAGGTGAGGTTGGAGAATTTCGTCTCTGTACCTTACTGTCGTTAAATTTCCCGGGACATGTACTAGATCTGTTTTGCGGTCATTTGAGATAGCCTCCCACATCATGATTCTACCTCCACCGAAGCTATCCACTTCCTGAACACAGGAGGAAGAGAAACTTTCATTCCGGCGCCTATATACACGTATTCTACCATCACGTTTCTGCAGCAGAAAACGAGACTTGACGCTGAACCAAATGCTTCGTCAGTTTCGGAATGTCCAGCCCCTTAATCTGTTGCACCAACGGACTCTTTCACGTCTGTGTAACGGCGTCAATACCGCTCCGAAATACGGCCTTCTGGGTCTAATGCCATGCTGTCGAAGCCGGTTGCGGACTGTTTGTGAGCTGATTCTTCGCAATCCAGGTATTTCGGTTGCAGTGGTTTATGCGGCAACGGTTCGATTCCGTAGATGAAATACCAAAATGTACCGAACTTGCCCAGAGTAGTTATGCGAGGTCTTTCACTCTTTTGGCGGTCATTTGTTGAACCAGTTTGTTGGAGTCTGTTCCATAGCCTGGAAATGGTGCTCTGGTTCAGAGTTCGTGCTACCTGATTTGCGGACTCTCCGGCTTGGAGAGAACCGATAGCGATATTTCGAGTGGCAGGGTCTAACCTTGGGATGGCAGCATATCAACTTAGTAATAAAAGTCAAGGATCAAACTTGGTTCTTTTATACGCTTAGTTTAACAGTTGAATTAACCACGAAATGTCCGTGAAAAACGTTACCGAATTTTCGGTGCGATACATGGGATATTAATTTTTCAGAGGCACATGTGGCAGAGAGCCAAATCTAAAGAACAGGACTGGGTTGCAAAAACCTCAATTAAATTTAAGTCTCAATTAAACCTTAAGTGTAAATTAATTTCATGTACAGTTCAAGTAAATTAAAGTGTCACTTACGTTTTAATTGACACTTAAATTTAATTGAGGGTTTGTGCAACCCAGTCCAGGCATTTAAAATTTATAACTTACCTTTAAAAAATCAATGATTAAACTGGCCATTTAATTTTACCTGGTAAATCGCAGAATTAGCATTTTGAAAAATAAAAGTGGGTTATGCGTTTCTTTTTTTGAACAGTATATTTAACTTTGCCTTAAATGAACCCCTTTTTTGTTAGATTTGAGGTTTTGTGAAAACTAAAACTATGGACAGATTTCATGAAAACGTAATATCTAATTTAGTGCGCAAACTTGGTCCGATTCAAAGGGTTGATACGTAATGGAGAATACACTCCAACTGTAGATTCTGAGAAATAATCAACGAGCCACTGAGGGTCTAGTTGATCATTTTTAAGAATTTACAAGTTCCAAAATATTTAGAGCATGTTTTTGAAGCCTAAATGGTAAAAGTTTAAAGTTCGCAAACGCAAGAACAAAAGATTAAACTGTAAATTCTTTAAAATAACCCACTGTCCAAACAATAGCGTGACTTCAGAGCTCTGTATCAATTAATTAAATTGTCATGTACATACCCAGAATCAAGAAGACTCAAAATAATTACGGAACAAATCACCAGCAAGTGGAAGTGCAGCCGCATGTCTCGAAAGTGTCTGGAGACTACTAACTAGCTGTTACAAGTATTATTGACAGAATACTAAAAAGTCTATAAAACCTTTTCAATTGTACAGATACATGCACCGTCTCATATTACAGAACTATGTAAGAGACACGATGTTACTATGTGTTGGAATTTCATCTCTTGTCTAAATCACAGCTCTATATTTATATATATCTTTATTATTTTTGCATTATTTTCGTAAGCAATTGTTTTTCTATTTCTGCCAGTAACAATCAACTATATTGTATACATCTGCTACCAAAGACGGACCGGACCGCCCTCAATGAATTGAAGATAATGTCATCTCGTCTCGAATGTGGACAGGGTTGTTTGAGAATAAGAAAAAGGACAAGGAGAAGAAGAAGAAATCATACTAAAGCAATACGTTTCCCTTCGTTGAAATGGAGAAATAATTTGTTCATGTTGTATATATAAATCTAGACAAACATTTTTTTTGTCCTAATTTAGAAGTGTCTTATTGGCAAGCTGTTTGAGTTCTTCATATCCTTGTGGGGTCAAATTGCACAAACAACTGAAAATAGAATAATTTCTGAAAATTGCCCAAAAATTGAAAGAAAGATTTTAATATCCACGTTTATTCATGTACCAAAATCTTGTATCTATTGTAGTACTGTGTTTGTTCATGTCGTTAAACAGTAACACATTGGGTGCCACGTGTGGAGTAGGAACTACTAACCCTTCCGGAGCACTTGAGTTCATCCCCTGTTTTTTTGTGGAGTTCATGTTGCTCGATCTTTTGTTTTTTGTATATAGTTGTTTTTTGTGTGTTTTTTTTTTTGGCCATTGTATCGTCTTATCCTGAGATTTACGGCTTCTGGTTGGTTACCCATTGATGTCATCAAAATGCACCAAAATCTTGTATCTATTGTAGTAATGTGTTTGTTCGTGTCGTTTAACAATAACACCACGAGTGTGAAAAAGGAATGATTATGAAATTTTTGAAAAAAGGGGGGTAGTAGAGAAAAGGGGGAGGAGGAAACGAAATCCATGCCCCATGCGCCTGTGTTTTAAATCAGTGAAAGCGTTAAAGGTAATTGCTATCTTAACAGCATATCTATGATTTTCTCTTTAATTCTAAATCTACCTATCAAGCGTCCTTCCGTGCAAAAAACCTTGCATTTTTCTGCGATTCGCCTAGTTTGCAACTATAGGCCTACAAATCGACAATATATGGCCATTTATGGAGTACTACAAAAGTTTAAGTTAACTTATATTTTAAAGGCAGTAAACGAGTAGAACATGGACAAAAATTATAAATATTAATTATTAGTATTTTTTTTTTCGGTAATTTCACAATTTTAACACAGCTTTGTGATTTTTTTGTTAGGTTTTGACCTATTTTTTAATGAAAGGTTTAGTGACGTCACGTCTAGACCGCGCCTGACAAATGACCAACAGCTGATAATTTCTAGTATCACGAGTCGGTGGTCAACTGAACTGAACGTTGTTACTAAATTTATCGGGTAGTAAAGATCAAAGGAAACTGTAACAAATTACCGATAAGAGCGATTACCTGCCTTTTCATTTTTCTTATACCAAAAAAGAACATATTTCGGAGATAACATGACTGATTACTGATATTCCTAATAATACTGAAGTTAATAACATTTTGAGTGTGGGCTACCAAACCTAACGTTAAATCTAGCTGCAGAAGCGTAGCTCTTTATCATGGTCCTTTGTTTTGTCCACAAAAATAAAACAAATATCCAAAGGACTTATAGGAGCTACGGACCCTCAGCTACGTTAAATCTAGCTGCGGAACCGTAGCTCTTTATCATGGTCCTTTGTTTTGTCCACAAAAATAAAAAAATATCCAAAGGATTTATAGGAGCTACGGACCCTCAGCTACGTTAAATCTAGCTGCAGAACCGTAGATATTTAGGTCCTTTTTGGTTGTTTTGGGGTCAGCCCCATCAGAAAATATCACAAGGACCTAAAGAGCTATGGTTCCGCAGCTACATTAAATCATGCTCTTAAATATATCAATCAATCAATAAATCATACACACACGTACAACCGCATTGTATCTTCTTCTTCTTCCAGTGTAGAACATGAGTCGTCGCCGACTGTTTTAAGTTCTGCGGGACTAGGCATGCCAGTCACACACAGCTAATGTCCCCAAGACTATGTACAACTAAACACTTCACTATGACACAGTTTAAACTATTTACACTGGTTGGCGTGGCTAACCTGTTGTTGGAGGTTAGCCCTGAACTCCTCCAGGGAGCTGGCCCCAACTGTGGTGTCTAGTAGGTGGTTCCATTCTCGTGGTGTTCTTTGGAAGGCGTTTCTGAGAGTGTCATAATTGGACCTCTCCTGGAAGAACCTATGTTGACCTCTGGTTCTGCTGTCACCAGGTCTGATGTATAAGTCTCGGTCGATGTCCACGAGTTGATGCTGGATCTTATACATCATAACGAGTCTGCTTATCCTCCTCCGTTGTTCTAAAGTCTGCCACTCAAAGTGATGTTAACATGCTTGTCACGCATCCTTGTGTTCTGCTGGTGTAATCATTTATGACGAAGCGGGCAGCTCTTCTTTGTACATTTTCTAATGTCTGTATCAGGGTTTAGTTGGTGGGATCACAAACCATTGCTGCGTATTCCAGGGTTGGTCGTAGGATCGTGAGGAAGCTGGTTTCTCTTACTTGTTTCATTTTGACCAACTGCCGATTGGTCCGATCAAAATTGTTTGTTTACAAGAGAAGTGGATCAGCGGGGGTAAGACATTCAATATTTTATGCCTTTTCTGTTTAGTTTAAACGTATTTTATTTGTCACAAAATAACAAATTGGATAGGACACAAGTACAACGTACTTACGAGGTCTTCTCCTACATACAATTTTACAACAATAATAGGCATGCAAAATGAACATAGTTTCAAATATTACTGATATTTAGACGTTTATACCAGAATTTGTAAGAAGGAAGGAGAGTAAGAATAGTAAAGATTTG
>MJUT01004096.1:84395-101855 GCA_002080005.1 Gigantidas platifrons | reverse complement strand
TTTTGTGTTTTTAATATATTATTAAGCTCTTCTAATACAAAGGTGGTAACTTTGTGCCTTCATGCTGTCTGCTTAAATACGAACTACATGTACATTTTGTGCTAAGCAAAATATCAAAATCAAAAACAAATAATTTTCGGTATATATGGAAGTTTTAAAATGTTTCCATTTTTGTAACAAAGCAACGGGAAAAGGAGCATGACGAATGTACCACTTGTATTATGTACACAATAAGTCTACATTAAAGGAGTCTTCGTGGTCGTGAAACGCTTGTATATGGTAGTTACATTTACATATACATATCTTTTACATATACATGTACCTATATAATGAATGTCTGTTGCCACTAAAGTTGTAAGTTCCACTTCCGCACGGACCGAGGTGCACTTGATTGATACAACTCATTGATACATTTTATCGGTTACTTCCGGTAGGTCGATGGTCTTCTCTTGTTTCCACGGCCAATAAAACTGACATATAGAATTAAAATTTTGTTACAAGTGACATTCAAGAGCCAAAACATATAGCTCTATATACATTAAAGAATCTACAAAATGATGCATGTGTTGTAATATATAGCATTAGCAATAATTATTCCCACAGGGACTTCTATAAAGAGGACAGTGGCATAGTTAATCCCTTTTTTTATTTGAATACCTGCGGGGTCTTCAGACCCTTTGTCATGATCACAATTATTAATGACGTCATTCCACACGAGACTGTCTTCACTATTTACACAGAGGCCTCTATAAAGAGGACAGTGGCATAATTAATCTTTATGCTTTTATGTCAATACCTATGGGGTCTTCATCCCCTTTGTCATGATCACAATTATTAATGTCGTCATTCCACACGAGACCGTCTTCACATATCCTCTCCTCTGGTTTATTGTGAGCACACACATAATACTTCCTTCTGTCTGTCTCATGGGGTATGTGGTATCCAGTCTAGAACTCTGAAACATTAGCAATATATACAAATAGAAATGTGTATATCTAATTTAGTGTACACGGCGTATGTTTGGGATAACCTTCATTGGATATGCTAAGTCAAAAGAGTCATTTTTTCTTTGTAAAATAGCGTGACCAAATTGTAAACCGACACAACCCCACCACATGGTTGTGTCTGTCCCAAGTCAGGACCTGAACGTCATGTGCCATGGTCATTTCGTGTGCAGTCAAGATAAGAGGCGATTGTTGGCCTTGTTGATATTGTTGGAGTTGATGACGATCACTGTCTAAATTTTTTTTCATAACAAACATTCTTAGACAATCTATCTGAATACCAACAAAGATTATTGGTGTGTGTTTGTTTGTTTGTTATAGCACACTAATTTATAAAAATAAATATCTCAAGTTTGCCTTCATCCGCCTGTAAAACATTCCCTTGCTCCAAATTGCGAAAAAGGTCCAAAAAGCAAAATGTATTCCTACTAACTGGTATATTACCCATATTCTATTATACTTTACCCTTACTGGCATTACTTTATTATAATTCTATCCAAGTTCCGCGAAAAATGGGTATTCGCACTGAACAATTAAAAGTATCGAACACAGAAATTAATTTGGATTGATATGCATCACTGTGTAGATTTTGTTAACACCGTAGAACAGCTGTCTAATTAAGGAATAACAGTACTGTATTTGAAGAGTTGGAGGTGTCAGTTGTGGATTTGACGGTCGCAAATGCCGTTTTACTGAAATTCTCCCAAAGTGTACACACTAGTTTGAAAACATACAGATAAATGACGAAATATATGCACTTTTCAAATTCATTCCGCTTAAAAAATAGTCCGTCAAATTCACAATTTTGACACCGACAACTCTTCAAATGCTCTCAATGTATCATCTAATTCAGTAGGACCGAGATGCATGCAAACAAACAATTATAATATTGTTGTTGATATAAAAAAACAATCCGGGAAAAATACTCTTAAAAGACAACAATCTATCGACTTTGACTTTTGTAATTGTAGTGGTTCGTGGGGTGATGGGTGCCGGGTAGTCCTGAAGGGCACCCATGACGCAACAGAACTATATTTAGAATACGTCATTGAACACGTCAAACGACATACCAGAGAATAACACAGAATATACGCTGTTAGGACAGAGAATAACAGATTGGTAAGTAGTGCCAATTTGTTACATTAGCACTGCGAGCAAATCGGACTTTGTCAGGGGAAAATTGTGGGGAAATTGTTTGTTAAAGCGGTTTCTTGTCGAAACTGCAACTCCGCCATTTTGTATTTCTGACTGTGCAGCAGGTCTTGGTACTTTAAGGGCAAGTTGTCCTGGGTTGACGTATGGGGCCTCCAAGGTCAACTTTAAAGGAAACTTCAGGGTTAAAGGAAAGTACGCAAGTAGGATTGCCAGTGAGAATTCAGAAGATTTTGTCTTTTTTTTTGTATTTCACCCGTGGCAAGGGGGAAGACTCCCTGCCGAACCACGTGTGAACCCCAATTGGCCCACCGGAAGTAGCCCATTTCGAGAGCCATCTTATAACAGTGAGCTGCTTCACATTTATCTAGTAAGTTTCCATTGTAAATTTAATTATTGTGCACTGTCAACCAGTGAGAAATAATTTCCTTGTATTGTGTTATTAGGGGGAGAAGGTTTATAATGCAAAAAAGCGGCCCAGTGTACAAATCTGGTCCGTTTAAATAATTTGCACACACACATACACGAACACGTGTTGTTATTTCTTTGAGAGATGTCGCATGTGTTAAATAACTTTTGTCCCATCGAGGAGCTGATGGCACTGCCCGGAGTGGGGGCGAAAGTAGCGGATAGAATTTTAGAAATTAGGGAGGCAAATGGCAATTTGCAGTTAGAAGACTTGAGACATGTGCCCTATCTCAAGTTAACTCCCCAATTAATACGAGCCTTAGATTTTCCCCTTTGCAGGAGTGGGGGGTATTAGGGGAGAGGAGAGGGTCAGGAGTGTCGACCAATTGGTAGAGGAGTGGAAAGGGACAGGTCCAGGCCAACCACAGAATCTGGGGAAGGATTGGGGACAATTAGCCCGGGGCCCATCAAAAGGAGGAAATCCCTATCAGTTTAAGCAGGAAGAGGAGCGCTGGCAAAGGTCACAGTCACCGGACAGGTTTGAGGACGACTATGGCGAGCTGGATTCAGCTTTCATGGAGAGACAGATCACAGGGGAGAGGACAAGGAATATTTTGAGGGTCCTCGGGGAAATCAAGGTGGATCAGCTCCAGGACAACCGAAGTCGCCATCAGGGCGGAGAGCGCGTCGTGATGATTTCGAGTTGGAGGGAAGGGACCGGACATATATGTACGACTCCCATAATAGGGACACGGGTCTGGGTTCTGGGTTCGCATCCCCAAGGGGACAATGCCATCTCCATCGTGGGTTCGTACCCAGCCATAGGGGGAAGGTGGTGCATGATTATGGTGGCGACATGAAGGGCCCGGGCATGCCGTCTGTATTTCCGACCTATGGGGAACATTACTGGCAAGAACGGGGGATCGCTATTCCCCTCCGAGGACCACCGGAGGGGGTTGGATTATGGAACAACAAACCCCCCTGCAAAGGGAGAGTAGAGATAGAACAAGGTACTCCCTGGGAAGGGAACAGCAAACCCCTAGAGGCCTCAGCAGGAGAGAGGAATGGGAAGGGGAAAGGAACAGCAACAGCCCCGCCCAAGAGGGGAGGAACCTGAGGGTCCAAGTGGGAGGAACCCGTATACTCCCATGACACCGGGTGTTGGGTACAGACCTAAGTACACACTGAGGAGAGAACCCGAAATCCCGAGAGGCTACGGAAGAAGGGAGGAAATTGAGCGGGAGAGGGGCCCGAAGAGAAGGGGAAGAAGTGTCAGTTTGCACAATCCCTAAAGGATTGATGGGAAGTCAAAGTGGAGAGCGTTCTATGCCAAATTCTCCCGATATGCAGAAGTGAGGGAGTGGACGGAGAGGGAAAGCAGGGATCAGTTGTGCTGGTACCTGGATGGGAAAGCCAACGAATATTATGCCCTGGTGGTGGAACGGAATCAAGAATTGGCTTATCGGGAACTAATATTCAAATTAGAAAAACGGTTTGGGTTTAGGGAACTCCCCGAAACAGCCCAGGTACAATTGAATAATGTGCGCCAGACTCCGGAGGAGCTCCTGGAGGACTGGGCGGACCGGGTCTTGTCCTTGGCTACTAGGGCCTTTAGTGAGTTACCCAACCACCACATGTACCAACAAGCGGTATTAAGGTTCTGTCAGGGGGCAACAGACAAGGAAGCCGGAAGTTATGCATCCAATATCCGGCCTCAGAACATGGATGAAGCCATTGCTAAAATGCGATGGCATCAACATAACCATCAGGCTATTTATGGGCGTCCTTTCTGCAAAGAGGTGAAACCGGTGTCTCCTAGAGCTTACAGAGGGAGGTCAGACGAGGGGAGGCCAAGGTCTGCGCCGTAGAGGGGAACAAGGGAGAGGAGATGAGTCTGAGGAAAGAGATGAAGGGAGGCCTCTCGTCACAGGGAAAAGAAGTGGGGGAGATTAAGTCCAACCTCGCATCTCTCTCGACTCAAATGGCTCATTAGTGGGTATAGAGCACAATCCCGGAGTCCGTCCCCCAGAGGGGATGACAAACAGGGATGCTACCACTGTGGGGAAGTGGGGCATTTCAAGAGGGAGTGCCCTAAATATTTGGGATCGACAAGAGGGGACAAACGAGTGTCTTTCCAGGAACCTAAGGGGGCTTTAATCTCCAAGGGGGCAACTCACGAGGCCTGAGCTCTCCCCTTATTGCCATTGTATAAGGCATCAAGGGATCAGTGGAAGGGGAGGGTGCAGGTAGAGTGGTAACACCTCCCATACTGAAGAGAGAGAGTAAGGAGGAGCAACGGGACAGTCCCCTTGGGGTGACTGGGAAATTGGGGAGCCCGGCAGTTAAACTCCCTCCGTGTACGAGAGGTGCGGAGGGAGGGGGCTGGGAGACAGGGGTAGGTCATAACACAGAGGTTCATTCAGAAAAGGGGGTGAGCATCTCACAGGTGACCAGCTTGGAAGAAGAGCACAGCTGGAGGGTTGGGTCGTCGAGTGAAGAGTCAACAGATGAGGGGGAAGGTCGCCAGGGGGTCGGTAGGATTCCACCTGGGCTTTGGGTCCTCCAACGAGGAGTCATCAGAGGAGGGGGAAGACACCCTAGTGGGCCCGGACATGGAAGAAGCTATGGGGAAGAAACAGTGCAGGACCAGGAAGGGATCTCAGTGGAAGAATAGAGCCCATATGATGAGAGGACGTCAGGCGTAACCAAAACTGAGGGGGAGGAAAATGAAGTAGTAACTGTGCTCAAACTGTCTAATGGGGTGATGTTTAGGGTCCCAATAAAGGTACAAGGCATGCGGTTACAAGCTGTGGTAGATACAGCAGCCAAGGTGACCCTGGTGTCGGAGGAGTTTTACAAATCACTGGACCCTGCCCCGCCAATCCAGAGGGACGTGGTTATGAATACAACAGGAAAGGGAATGCAGATGAATGGGTTTATTGCTTCCCATTCCAAGTAGTCCTGGGGACACATCAGTTCTCGGTGGACATGTATGTGGCCCCAATAAAGGAGGAGATGTTACTGGGCTTAGACTTTTTGGAGGCGAATGGGGTGTCTCTTCATCTAAAAGAGAGGAAGCTACAGATATCAGGGGAGGGGAGCTGGGGAGCAAGAAGTCCAATAGTTAGCGAAAAAGAGGCTGGGGTGTCCCTATTAAGGGATTGTAGGATACCCCTAATTCAGTCATGAGAATGGGGGCGCAGTTGAGTGAGTCTCTGGAAGGGGATTATATTGTGAGGGCAACCGCAAGGGGAGAGATATTAATACCTCGAAACCTGCATAAGGGAGGCAACAATCCGGTGCTTTGTTTGATAAACCTATCCGAGCACAATGTAGAATTGGAGAAGGGGATAGTGTTGTCTTACGCGGAGGAGGTAGGTCCGAAGGGGGAGCCCATGGGAATAGAAAAAGTAGAGATTGCGGAACAGGAGATTAAGGGGGAAAGAGAAAGCATCTGGTTAACCTCTTTGTGAAGTCGAAAAGGGAGTTGACTGAACAAGAGCAGGGGCATCTGAAAGAATTATTATGTGAATTCGAAGATGTGCTTGCTAGGAATGAGTTCGACTTGGGTAAATTTGATGCGCCATTGAGCATGGAATTGACACGGGATGTGGTCGCCCAGTAAAACACAGAATGAGGCGTACACCCTTGGGGTTTTCGGGAGAAGAAGAAACCCAATTAAAAAAAATGCTGGGGGCGGGAGTGATCCAACCATCTGTGTCTGAGTGGGCGTCGGCTCCGGTCCTTATCCGGAAGCGATGTGGGTCTTGCGGTGGTGTGTGGACTACCGGGCCTTGAACGCTCTAACCACAGAGGATGTGTTCCCATTGCCCTTAGTGGAAGAGTGCCTTGACACTTTAGCTGGGAATATATGGTATTCCAAGCTTGACGCCAATTCAGCATACTGGCAGGTGAAAATCCAACCCGACCGCCCCAAAACAGCCTTCATTACCAACTACGGGCTGTTTGAGTTTGCTCGAATGGCTTTTGGGTTGTGCAACTCGCCAGCCACGTATGCTAGGGTCGTCAACCTGGTACTCAGAGGTTTGAATTGGAAAGTGGTACTGGCTTTCATAGACGATATCCTGGTCCTAGGAAAGGATTTCGAGGGACACCTGGCCAACCTCCGGGCGGTCTTGGTTAGCTTTAGGGAGTATGGTCTGAAACTGAAGCCCACAAAATATGAACTTTTCAGAAGGAAGTAGAGTTCTTGGGTAGGGTAGTGGGACCTAGGGGAATGCACATTGGGCCAGGGTATGTCAAGGACATAGAGGGTTGGCCTCGGCCTAGAAATACAAAGGAGGTGGAGAGGTTTTTGGTTTTGACTAACTACCAAAGGGCCTTCATCAAGGAATACACTGAGTTGGCGATCCCCCGCCAGGCCTTAAATGGGAAGCGTGCATATCGATGAGGGGAGGAGCAAGAGAGGGAGTTTGTTGAGCTACGGCAGGCAATGGTGAGGGCCCCAGTACTGGCCATGCCCAATGCGAAGGTTCCTTTTGTACTGGACACTGACACATCCGATAGATCAGTGGGGGCAGAGCTGATTCAGGTCCAAGGGGGGAAAAGAGGGCAGCGGTATACGCGAGTCTCACATTGACTCCGGAGCAGCAAAAGTACTGCACTACTCGGAAGGAGTTACTGGCGATTATTAGGTTCTCCAGACAACTTAGGCATTACCTGTTGGAGAGACATTTCACTGTCAGGACAGACCACAACAGTCTCACCTGGCTGATGAATTTTAAGGAACCGCAGGGGCAGCTGGCCAGATGGCTCGAAGAATTGAGCCAATTTGATATGGAAATCCAACATCGGCCAGGAAAAAAAACATGCCAACGCGGATGCCTTGTCAAGGGCCCCAAGGGGAACCGTGTTCAGAATTCAGCTTGAGAGTGAGGTTGCAGGACTTGCCCTGTGGGGGTGTCCCTACTGTACCCGGGCCCAATCAAACTGGTCCGGTTTTGACAGGGAAGTAGATGACATGGTTCTCCTGGCACACAAGCCTCGGGGTCAACCCGTGAAGGAGGGTCAAGACCGGACTGAGGAAGAAATGAGGCCGAGGCCGAGGGTGGCTGGGTCTCCACCGGAGAAGTGGGAACCATACTTCGGTGGGAAAGGGTCAAGGGAGTCAAAGTGGCGCAGGAGGCGGAGGGGATCAGTTTAATGGGCCCAGGTGAGGAAGAAGTTAAGGAACAGCAGCAGGTGGACCCCGAACTGGCATGGGTGGTCCAGTGGAGGGAGACAGGGGAAGAGCCCACGGAAGGAGAATTGCTAATGGGGTCCCTCGAAGTAAGTACTACTGGGTTAACAGAGAAGTCTTTGTTCTGGAAGGAGGGATCATGTGGAGGAATGGGGAAGGGAGGAAGTCAGCAAGGAGGGTTGTCCCCAAGAAGTTCAGGGAACAAATCATGAAGCTATGTCACGACCCCCCTCTGGCTGGTCATCATGGCATCGAATGAACGGTCGAAAAGGTGAAGTTTAGATTTTATTGGAGGGGGATTTGTAAGGATGTATCAGCTTATGCTATGGGGTGTATGGAATGCAACCAGAATAAGAAAGCAACGGTCAAAGCCAGGCATCCAATGTTGTCTTATCATGCGGGGGCATTTAGATTTTATTGGGCCCCTTCCTCGGACGGAGCAGGGAAATGAGCACATCTTGATGATGGTCGACCAATTTACCAAGTGGGTCGAGTGTATCTCTCTGCCTTCCCAGAGTGCGGAGGAGACGGCAAGGGGCGCGGTGAATCAGTTCTTTTCCAGGTTGGGGTGTCCATTCCAAGTGTTCACGGACCAAGGGCGGAATTTCGAGTCCGCTCTGTTCCGGGAAGTGTGCGACCTGCTTCACATACATAAGTCAAACCGACCCCGTACCGTCCTTCGGCGAACGGACAAGTCGAGCGATGCAATCGAACACTGATGGCGGCGGTCCGTTGTTTCATAGGCAAACATCAGCGTACCTGGGATCAATACCTCCCGCAGTTGGCTGGGGCATTAAGAGCTTCCGTAAATATACGCACTGGGTATACACCCAACGTGATGATGCTGGGGAGGGAGATTAGCTTGCCTGCGGAACTGATGCTTGGTGGTCTGGGGAAGACCGGACAGCCGGACGAGGATCGGTACGTAGGGGAGTTA
Source organism: Gigantidas platifrons (assembly GCA_002080005.1). Lineage (NCBI taxonomy): Eukaryota > Metazoa > Mollusca > Bivalvia > Mytilida > Modiolidae > Gigantidas > Gigantidas platifrons. The sequence goes on along the minus strand of MJUT01004096.1, from coordinate 93,154 downwards.
CAAAATGAAGGTGACCACCGCGTGGCCAGGGAGAGTCTAAAGTTTGCCCAGAAAAGAATGAAGAGGGATTATGATGTTAAAGTAAGGGTCAGGGAATTAACGCCGGGGGATTTGGTGTACCAGTTGGACACCGCCACTATCAAAGGGAAGTGTCGGAAATTTAGCCCCTCATGGAAAGGGCCAGGAGTGGTGCTGGAGAAGTTGACCCCGTATCTGTATCGAATCAAGATGAAGCGGGCGATACTCACAGCCAACCATGATAGGGTGAAATTGTGTGAGGACAGGGAGGTCCCAGTTTGGGCCCAGATGTTGAGTCAACAGATTATTGCAGGGGCAGGAACTGGGGAGGGGGAAGATCAAGGGGTTTCAAGTGGGAATCTGTCCTGCGTATGTCGAAAGCCGTATACGGGGGAGTTCATGATCAAGTGCGAAGAGTGCACTGAATGGTACCATGGTAAATGTGTAAAGGTAACACCAGAAGAAGCAGACACCATGTGGGCTTTTATATGCTCGGGGTGTCAGAGACATCCCCGGGAGGTCACATAGGTACAGAGGGGGGAAACTGCTGGCACCGAGGCAGGTATTAGGGTAGAGGGAAAGATGGGGAGGTTAAGCGGGCCCGTTGAATTGCGGGATCTGACCTGCCGGGCGCAGGGTGGCTGGATCATTGGCCCTCCTGTGCCCGGTGGATTTTATTTTTCTTTGTAGATGTCACAGGAAGAAGAAGTATGGAGATGGGAGGACTCGCTGTCGCTGGGAGATAGTGACAGCGAGATGTTTCAAACAGCAGAGGGGGTCTCGTCTGATGACGAAGCAGACGGGACAGGCCTGTCCGAGGAGGACGGCGAGAGGCCGGCGGGGGCAGAAGCCCTGGGCCAGAGAGAAGAGGAGAGGCCGGCAGGGGTGAAGGCCCGGGCTTTCAAGAAGAGACTGAGCCTCCGGGCCATAAGGCCCGGAGGAAGAAGAATAGAGGCAGAAGCCGATATGTGGCGGGAAGGCGGGAGCGCCGCCGCCGAAAGGACTTGCAGTGGATGGGGGCAACCCGCCTGTCTGGTAACGAGGGTCCGGACTCCCCGGTTCCGCAGGCCACTGTAGCTCCGAGGGAACCGGAGGGGACCCCGGGTCACACATGCTGACTACCGGGGAACCATCCTGCCAGGGGTCCCCTATGGTTGGGTGTGGCGGTGGGTCACCGACCTGAAGGGACATTGCCTGGGGGACCATATCCCAGAGGTCTTTGGGGAGGGTTAGGGGGTCTGCATTGCAGCTGATTCTGAGGGTGCTTGGTGGTCGGGAGGGGACCTGTTTGGGTATGTGCGGGGCTGCTGGGCACGATCGGATGGCTGGTGGGCCACAGTGTCGAGCCGGCGGTGGTGGCGGCTATGAGGGAAGTGTGTCGGGTCGGGGGATGGGAGATTCCATCTGGATTCTCCTTGGATCCCCCGAACTTCCCAGCGGTCCTAATGCACTGGATAATCCTCATAGAGCTGTTGGGGCTCATGCCTGCCCTCCAGGCGGAAGCATTGTGTAGCCTCCGGTTTCCCATTAGTGGCTCAAGGCTAACGAGTCCCAGGGATCCTCCGGCTGTACCATCTGTTGTTGACCGACCGGGGGTACCTATGAAGTGGACCTCAGGGAAGATGGTCAGTGGAGAGGCAGTGAAGAGGGTGCTTGGTAGAGGACGGGGTGTGGAGCCTGTTACCCCAGCAATGGGGACCTACATATTCTCTAAACCTCGGCCGGTGCCGCTCTTTAGCCTTAGCCCAGTGCCATGTCCCCGTCTGGCTGGTAAGGGGAAGGGAATCTTTCAGTTCGTTGTCAGGGGGCATCGGGAAGAACACCAGGATAGGGAGGAAATTCTGGTCCTTGTTCCGGATGCAATGGATGTCCATCTGCATCTGGACAGGACTTTCCGGGGGCTCTGACTGGACCCCAGTACTGACATCCAAGAATTCATCGCTGTGTGTTCGGCGCCCAACCCCAGGCAGCGGGTCAACCTGGTGGGAGGGATGCTGGTTTTCTGCTACCTCAAGACGTGGCCCAAGGACCCAGAACAGTTGAGGCTCCCTGAGGGATTTGTGGCGACAGTCGGAGTCCACCCCAAGGATGCCAGCCAGTTCGGTGATTGCTACTTTGATCAGCTGTCCCGACTGATGGACTCGCCTACCGTTACTGCCCTGGGTGAGATTGGGCTGGACTGCAGCGAAGGTGTTAAGCCCTTCGCTGTCCAGTACAGTACCCTGCTGTGGGCGTTGTCTCTAGTCGGTGCCTATATGCCTCTGGTCCTGCATGTTCGGGCCTCGAAAGTTAGCCTCCGGGAAGCGACGTGCTTGTACCGGAAGGTATTGGGGGCTATGTTGGAGAAAGTGCTCAACTCACGGCAGGGCATTCACCACCACTGCTTTCATGGGGATATGGCCACCGTCAGGCTCTGGCTCGAATCGTACCCGGAAACCTACTTCGGTTTCACCATGACAGTGAAAGGGTTCGAGGAAGGCCAGAAGCGGGGATTAAAAGCACTGCCGGGCACCAGGCTCCTCTTGGAGTCTGATTCCCCCTATTGCCCGACTTGGCTGGCTCCGTCAACCACCCGGTCCGTCTGTTTAGGGTGGCGGAAGAGATCGCTAGGGTTAGGGACCAATCCCCGAGGGACATCCTCGGCAGGTCTGGCCAATGGGCGGTCTCTGTACCGGAGGAAGTAGGGTGGTGGGTCCATGGGAGGAGACAGAAATAGGAAGGGGGAGCAGGGACAAAGGGAAAGTGCTGGAGGGGGGAGTTGAGAGGAAACGACAAGGGTTTTTGCAGGGATGGTGAAGGTTGGGGGGCTGGTGCGTGGTGGGTGCAGAAAAGGGGGATCATCGTCTGGTGTGTCGCTTACGAAATTTACTAGCCCTATGCCTCCTAGAAGCGCTGTCGCAGCGATATCTGAAGCGATAGGTCTTGTGGAGGCATCACTTGCCTCTTCTGAGCCCTAAGCTGGTCTTTGGATTGAGTATTATATCCCGGACGACCACTTGTTTGGGTATGTCTCTGGTCATGACCATACTCAGCTGGTCAGCATCCCGTCCTTCAACCAATCCTGGTGTGACCCTTAGTATCCTAATCACTGGGAGATTTTCCAGTTTAGATGCATTCCGGGGGTTTTTGGAATAAAACGGGGAGGAGTGTAGTGGTTCGTGGGATGATGGGTGCCGGGGAGTCCCGAAGGGCACCCATGTTGCAACATAACTATATCCAGAATACGCTATTGAACACGTCAAACGACTTACAAGGGAATAACACCGTTAATACCACAGATTTGCGTTCATTCATATATAATAAGGGGCGGTCGTGGGATCGTATGGTAGTTGGATTTATACCAACAACTGTCTATTATATTTAAGGATTTATGATCGTCCATGTGTTTTATGGCATCAACATGATAAATGTATTGTTATGTCATTATATATATTCAGTATGGGCTTTAGTTCACTGTGCATAACTAAAGTTTATTATCTCTCCACAAATGTTTATGGTTTGGATGACTCTCTGTGAATGTATATCATTTCACCATCGCAGAGCCATCATTATTTGACTAACCATTACGGAATGTCACAGATGATCATGGACATTTTCAGTTTGTAATAATCATGTCTTCTTTTCTCTGTCTGTACTAAGTCAGGAGAGTGTACAGTTAACATCAGGGGTATCGATTTTACCTCCTTTTGAGATATTGATTCAGGATTTTGCTACTGTTCGGACGGTGTGGGTGACTGTTCTTACGGTGTGGGTAACTGTTCTTACAGTATGGGTGACTGTTCTAACAGTGTGGGTGACTGTTCCGATAGTGTGGTATTTTTTGTTTTTCATTTTGTTCCTCGATAGTGATTTATAACCGAGTATGTCTACACACAGGAAAGCTAACATACGTTACAGGACGGGTGCTGTTAGTTGAGCAGGAATCACTTTCTCATCCGGGTATGGAGTCGGCCGTGAATTAAGCTTTTTATGATATACTTTATATTCACAACATATATTTATACAGCATACACCTAAGACCTACATCATTAGGTTAAACACATATGACCAGTAGTATTAAGTTACGCACATATAACCTGTAATACTAAATTAAACACATATAACCTGTAACATTAAGTTAAGCACATATGTCCTATATTATTAAGTTAAACACATATGTCCTAAGCATTAAGTCATGGTTGTGATCGCATAGTAGTTAGATTTACAAGAACTTGTGCGAACTACTAACGAATAGCGCTCAGGCGAGGTGTACTTGATGCAACATTATGTGATTACATTTGTCGGTCACTTGCGACAGGACGGTGATTTTCACCGAATACTCCAGTTTCCTACACCAATAAAACTAACCGCCACGATATAGTTTAAACATCGTTGAAAGAGGCGTTAAACACCATAACCTTAACTTAATAACATAACGTTTAATTCCAATGGCCGATAACCTAATGTTAAGCACCTATGACATGTGGCATTAATTAAAATACCTATGACCTGTAACATTAAGCTAAACAAATAGGACCTATAACATTAAGTTAAGCACATATGACCTGTAAAATGAAGTTAAACACTTATGACCTATAGCGGTAGTGTGGTGGTCTGTAGCACTAAAGGTCGACTTTAAACTGAAAGTAACAGTTTTTTTTATTAATTGTAAATATTATTGATTAATAATAGATCTAATAAACACGAAACATAGTTATGTAATAATTGCTTATTAACATTCAGTTTCTTCTCAGTGTCGGATAAATATACTTCTGGGTTGACATGCATTCACACCTATTGGTGGTAATTTCACAACAATTTTCTTTTCTTTCCTGCAATGAGGATAGTGGCATTTTCAGCCATGTTAACAACATATGTAAATTTATGTCAGGATCAAACGGTAGGGTACAACAAGGTTATTACAAATGTCGACGGAACGCTTGATCCAAAATCTGGTTATTTTACTTCTCTAGTCAAAGGTGTATGCATATTTGCGGCATCCAGTTTCACACTTCCAGACAATCAAGTACACCTACATATGGTACGTAATGGAAAAGTGATCACCAGCTTGTTCTCCCATAATACTGGATCACATACACTCATTGTCATATTGGAGGAAGGAGACTTGGGTGAAACATGACAGTACATGAACTCATGATGTCCCGGAAAATCTACAATAACGTACTCATACAACACGTTCTCTGGGGCACTATTACAACATATGGAATGATTGCTTGTTGGCTCAGTTTTCTAACATATCATAGAATTTATTAAAATAAGATCTACCAAAAACATATAGGATGTTTATTTTATTACTGTTCTGACAGTTTGGTATTGACTGTTTTTCCTTTTATTTATAATACCAGCACGACGAATGCCACTAGTGGAGCAGGAACTACTTACCCTTCCAGAAAACACGAGTCACCATCACGACGAATGCCACTAGTGGAGCAGGAACTGCTTACCCTTCCAGAATACACGAGTTACCATCACGACGAATGTCACTAGTGGAGCAGGAACTACTTACCCTTCCAGAATACATGAGTCACAATCACGGCGAATGTCACTAGTGGAGCAGGAACTACTTACCCTTCCAGAATACATGAGTCACCATCACCACGAATGCCACTAGTGGAGCAGGAACTACTTAGCCTTCCAGAATACCCGAGTCACCATCACGACGAATGCCACTAGTGGAGCAGGAACTGCTTACCCTTCCAGAATACATGAGTCACCATCACGACGAATGCCACTAGTGGAGCAGGAACTACTTACCCTTCCAGAATACATGAGTCACCATCACGACGAATGTCACTTGTGGAGCAGGAACTACTTACCCTTCCAGAATACCAGAGACACCATCACGACGAATGCCACTAGTGGAGGAGGAACTACTTACCCTTCCAGAATACATGAGTCACCATCACGACGAATGTCACTAGTGGAGCAGGAACTACTTACCCTTCCAGAATACATGAGTCACCATCACGACGAATGTCACTAGTGGAGCAGGAACTACTTACCCTTCCAGAATACATGAGTCACCATCACGGCGAATGTCACTAGTGGAGCAGGAACTACTTACCCTTCCAGAATACCCGAGTCACCATCACGACGAATGTCATTAGTGGAGCAGGAACTACTTACTCTTCCAGAATACCTGAGTCCATCTTCGGTGTTCATTTAATTTTTAAACATTCCCCGTCATTACGATATATACATTATTTTTTATTTCAAAATAAGACCTCTCTCTAAAATGTACATTCATATTTTAAGTACATTAAACATGTGCAAAATAGTTGTCAAATTGACATGTCTTCATTCAAGTTTAACGACGAAACTAACACAGCAACATTGGATGAAATATAACACTTATATATACCTTCCACGTATCAATAACAATGAACATTTTGCAAATACACACATTACATGTTTTTAATGTCCCTACGTTCTTGGTCTCTTTCATGTAAAAACAATAAAAAAATTAAGTAGATATGTAAAGCAAAATTATGTCTGCCAGGACAATATTTCATGATTATATTGCCATGGAATCTTGTCTTATCTATGATATTTTGTCCTTTATCTGAACAGTATAATGTCATGTTATGGACAATATATCGTAGTGAAACTGTGTCCTAACAAAGGGAGATAATTCTGATTCAAAACTTGGACATTATTTCATGACTGATTGTTATGAAATTTTGTACAATAAAGGGAAATAATGAAATAGCCTTTCAAGTGTTTTTTTCAATGATTGATAATAATATAAGCATAAGATATGTATAGCGAATCTGATAATTCATTGAAAGAGAACTTTCTATTGAATGAAAGTAACAATAATTTACTTACTGAAATTGATCTTTTAGAATCTGACATACCAGTTACACCACTCCCTCCGAAACGTGCACGAAAATTTAAAAAAAAAATTCGCCAATCTAGTATTTATGAATATTGTTTTAAAATTTTCTGTTTTTGTATAAATTTATGTATTTCTGGAATATATCTGTATTTGTCTTGGGTTGAACAATTTGACAATGGTTGTTAATATATTTCAAATTGAATCCAATATAGTGTAATAAATATCATTTCTTTGACAAAGAAAATCGCTTATATTTTGAAATAAAGTATAGTATAAATATGTGAGGCATAAAAATATCATATATCAAGTTGATATCGGACATTATTTCACAGTTAAATAATGTCCAGTGAGAATGAACAATATCTCATGATGGAGGACACAATTTCATTATAATAATGTCCAGGAAACTATTTCATTATGAAATAATGTCCATGGACAATATTTCGTATGATATTTTGTCTGGAGGCCATTATTTCATGGATGACACTATTTTATGTTACAGATACGTGTTCATTGCATAACGTATAATAAGAGATGTTCCGAAACCATAAACTACAAAAAGATAAAATAAAAAAACTTCACAAAGCATAGATACACAATAAAAGCTCCGTATATGAAAAGAACGCATCATTGTTCGTGACTTTCGGCTTCTTGTATGGAAACATATCAGTCTACAATTGTTCAATTGTTCTTTATAAGTGAGTATTGGGTTTCTCAAGTAGAACAATTGTTATATCACTGAAGTCATTGTGCCTACGGACGGACGACGACGACCACGATAGATCGACAACATAATACGACCGTAACATACCGTGCAGTCGCATAAAAAGAAATACATCCTCGTCGTGACATACCATAAAGTGTTCTCATATTGGGTTACGCAACCATCTACAAGCTCACTATCTAATCAGGAGGGACAAGACAAACCACATGACCACGTATAGATCATGTCTCAGAAACAACTATCCACAACTAATAAGTAGGGACAAGACAAACCACATGACCACGTATAGATCATGTCTCAGAATCTGTACTTGTAACCACGTCATCATGATGACACACATTGTCTTCGTTTGTACACTTCTGTCTTAAAGACGGGTTGTTTATAAGTGTATAAGCTTTACACCACCTGTTACAGATTTGTCTATGTTTTAATGTCATCATAGTGTCAGATATACTTCTTTGATACCCCAGCTGTTCAGAGGGTTTATCTAATGATACATGTATTATATTGTCTGTTTGTTTTGACAGAAGCTGAAGCTGATGACAAAATTCTATCAATACTGGATTCCGATGATACAATTCCAACATTAAGAGTCCAACAGAAGTAGCATACCCTGAAACAAATCAAAATATTATTGTTTCGGTATATTACGAACTAACAAGTGTTTGTTATAAACCAACATAGTTACATTGATTAGAATGTGAAAGGGGAAATATACTTTCTACATATCTCTCTCTCTCTCTCTCTCTTCCTCACTAATAAAAACTTGAAAAGGCTGCAACAAAATCTCGACTGACCTCTTGTATTTACTGTCTTGACTGACCACTTGTATTTACTGTCTTGACTGACCACATGTATTTACTGTCTTGACTGTCCGCTTGTATTTACTGTTTTGACTGACCTCTTGTATTTACTGTCTGGACTGACCACTTGTATTTACTGTCTTGACTGACTACATGTATTTACTGTCTCGACTGACCTCTTGTATTTACTGTCTTGACTGACCACTTGTATTTACTGTCTTGACTGACCATATGTATTTACTGTCTTGACTGTCCGCTTGTATTTACTGTCTTGACTGACCTCTTGTATTTACTCTCTGGACTGAGCACTTGTATTTACTGTCTCGACTGACCGCTTGTATTTACTCTCTTGACTGACCACTTGTATTTACTGTCT